>OVAX01004274.1:0-14121 GCA_900406405.1 Lepidium africanum | reverse complement strand
TAATACATTGGAACAGTAAAAGAGAGGGGTATTGTTATGAATCTAACTGAACTTGTAGTGTATATGATTTAAAGATTATTTTGATTCACTTATAAAACTAATTAATTTTAACCATTACATTATTGGAAAGTAATCGTTTTCAATTTTTGGCCGAGTGGTGAGCAAAAAAGACTTAGGACATCTAACAATAAAAAATCTCGGTCAATATACACACTATAGAAATCATAGAAAAAAGCTTCTACTCGACCTTAGCTAAGTCACCGTGGCATAGGAAGGAAGTTTTGCGAATTTAGATGTCAAACCTAAAAAGAACATGAGACAGGAAAACCACTAAATATTCTGTATGGCAATATCTTAAGATTAATATGTAAACTTCATGAAAAAAGTATTTGTAGAGTTACTCAACATTCCAAAGAAAAAAAAAAGAAAATTAGAATTTTTTATAAAAGAATGAACTTAAGTAGAAAATATTGCATTTAAAAAAAAAAAACACCATTTTCTAGTGAATAATGATGTTTAGTAACTCTAATCGTAATATATTTGTGTTACATTAAGAAAAATTATATAACATTCAAAATTTCTTTCTAAGTGCAGATTTATAAGGATAAAGATTCAATGATTGAGAGACTAATTATGGAAACCTCTACTTTAATATCAAGGAGATTAGCCAAGTGGTGTATTTTCAACATATTCTATTTGTATAAAGAGTGACTTAGAAAGGTCAACTTGAGTAACTAATATGTATTGCCTAAAATTATATATGTATGTTGAACTATTTCATTAAATTTAGTGAATGTATTTCATATAAAAAAAGAATCAATTACAGTGAACCAGAGCATCTTTTTATTTTAATAGATTAAGAAATCAAATTAGATGAAAGAAATTTAATTTTAAAAGAAAGTGTGATGCGGAAATTATTATGTAAGGAATCGAGAGCTATAAATGATCTCAACGATTAGGCATTTCGGGTTTCGGATCGGGTTTGGTTTGGGTCTTTTCGAATTCGGGTTTTCGGATCTAGAGACTTAAAATCTATTCGGGTATTTTTAATTTTCAGGTCGCGTTCGGTTTGGGTACCTTCGGATCCGGGTTGGTTAGGGTATCAATAAAAAGACGCAAAAAGTTTTGGGTTCAATTCGGGTCCGGTTCGGATACGGATATTTCTATCTAAATTATTTTAAAATTTTAAAACTAATAAAAAATTAGTAAAAAGACTTAAAATTCAAAAAATTTAATAAAGTTTTTTGATTACTTTAGTTTGTTTTTAGTTGTTTCAATCTTAAATTACTAATATATTAAGATTTATAATTTATATTTAAGTTATTAAAATTATTAATATAAATAATAGAATTTAAAAATATATTTATATTTTGGGTTTTTGGGTACCCATTCGGATTTCGATTCGGTTCGGGTTTGGATTTTTGGGTATACAGATGTAAGACCCAATATAATATGTACGTCGGGTTTAGTTCGGATTCGGGTCCTATATTTCGGGTCGGGTTCGGTTCAGGTAAAATGTCTAGGCCTAAACGATAATAAGTGCAGAAAAAGTTGGACCATAACAATATTAATCGAGATTAATTATTAACATACATTATAATTGTGTGATTAATTTGCCATGTGAATCTAGTTGTGTGATTTATGCACTTGAAACGATACTAATTATTCGTAATGGTCCCCTCTTAGTTTTTATTAAGGGAAAGAAAAATGACTATAATTATTCTTTGGATCTAATGTCTTTTGATAACATGGTTTTGTCTTCTGTAATTATTATTTTCTAATTGTTGATCTAGAGTATATTTATCAAAAAAAAAAAAAGTTTCATTAATCAACACACATATATATATATATACACAACTAAATTATCAATAAAGAAGTATACAAATTTAAAACTTTGCTTAGAACGTGTAAATGGAAAAGTCTTAACATCAAGCTGCTAAAATGCTAAAATGTGTTTATCCACATCAAGCTTATAAAATAAAGCTTCTGGTATTTGAGTGTGATCATAAAACAACGAACGAATTAGGAAGCTAAAACAAAGATAATGACAAACAAAACTGCGATTAGAAAAATGAGAAAAGAAAACTGAGTATGTAATAGTCTCTGAAGTCTGTGTGCACGTGGATTCTCTCATCTTCTTTGTATTATTAATCATAATTATTGATTAAATAAGTAATACTTTATGGTAACCAAATCCAGCCTGCCATTCTCTTAATGACACCTTGTAATATGATTCGATATGTAGGATACGACTAATAACAGTTTTAAATTCAATAAAAATATCTGGTTTTCTATATATAGTCAAACTCATATCCTAAAAACTTTTTTTTTTTTTCGCATCAGCGAGGAATTAACCTCTGGTACATGAGAAATGCTAAAGTGGTCATTACCACTAGGCCACACGTCCTCGACATAACTATCCGATTTCATAATTACCAAATGTATTTTTCTCTTTGTTTTCCTCAATGAAAAAAATTAGTTATTCGTGTTTTAGTTTTTACTAGATTCTACTCATGCTAGAGCACATAACAATATTTTCAAATTTTTAATGCAAAATTGTAAAATAGTTATGAGATATATAAAGTATCAATAACATGTAATTATCAAATGAATCATAATTATTGAATGATTTGTGATATTAAATAATTTATATCATTATTAAATAACATGTAATATCAAATAAACTATAATCAGCCCAAAAGGCTTGTACTTTAGTGGCTTTCATATATGCTTAGTATATTGGAGGTCCTAGGAAGGGAAAAATTATTTTCCTAGCCCAGCGGTGGTGGTTGGATAGATGAATGACACCCTAGGTTTTAGGGCGTAAATTCGCAGAGGCTCGGGTTCGATTTATGCTTGAAACTTGTAGCACTGCTTCTGGGTTAGCCAACTCTACATTTGTTTGGATGATGCGAGATCCCCACTAGTATGGTGTCAAAGGTCTCAGTCCTTTCAAATGTAGATGATTAAAAATGGTATGTAAGTGCCCGACAAACTTTCATATCCGGGGGATTTGTCGGGTTCGCTCGGATTACCCCTGTTATAAAAAAAAAATTAAATGAACCATTATTGATTGATTCGTTATTATTAAATAACATGTAATATCAAATGACATGTGATGAACGAATATCAATAATCTGTATTTTTATTATTGAAT
This sequence comes from Lepidium africanum, assembly GCA_900406405.1. Lineage (NCBI taxonomy): Eukaryota > Viridiplantae > Streptophyta > Magnoliopsida > Brassicales > Brassicaceae > Lepidium > Lepidium africanum. The sequence continues at coordinate 10,964 of OVAX01004274.1, read as the reverse complement.
CTCAAACATAACCATACAAATATCAAATGTTTATATGATAATTATTTTATATTCATATTACTCTTATCTTATTTTTATATAATTTTAGGCTTTACAAAACTTTTCTGACCTGTGTTTATTTAGAACTCATATAAACTTATAAAAGGTATATATGCACTAAAAACATATATTTTTGTGAAATATCAATCCTTTTCTCACTCGATTTTATCTATAATTTTGTATTGTATTGCTATTTTTTATTAAAAAACTATCATAATAAATAAATTAGTATAAAAATTAAATGAAAATTAATTTTTTTTATTTCTTAATTTTTTTTGTCAACAATAATTTGATCTATAAGACCCAATCCATAGCTAAAGTTCTCCAACCGAAGCTCAGTGGGATCCGAAGTCACTACATATTGTCAAAGTAGATTATGGACAAACCAACTGACCCAACTACTTATTGGCAAAAATTTAAAAGTTAATATGAAAAAAGAAGCACCACTACTTTATTTTAATATGTCATTATTTTAGTACTTATGTATATTCTAATAAAATAAACATATATCTTATAAATTTATATAATAAATATTTTATAAATTGATATTATATCTATATATCAAAAAACTAATGCCCTAAGAGATATATATATTATGTAATATGAATTTTTTATAATATTGTTAGAAGATAAACGATTTTGAGAGAGAAAGTTTATGTATTAATCATTAACCAAAAAATGGAAAGTTTGTTACAGTATTATGAAAAAATAGTAGAAGTTAGTAAACCATAATAGATAACCGGAAATAATCTATACAAATAATCCACTTATCACTTAATTTAAACCACTTTCTTAATATATCTAATACCCCAAGATGATATTGTCATTGATTACAAAGCCATCTTGCTTATTAACTCATGAATTTTCCTTGGAGGAAGAGCTTTGGTGAAGGTGTCTGCAATCTGATTGTTTGTGCGGACATGAAAAGTTCTAATTTATCCACTTGTGACTTCTTCAGTTCTTCTCTAACTCTATGACAGTCTAAATCAACATGCTTTGTTCACTCATGAACACAACATTGTTGGTAATATGGATAGCAGCAGATGGGTCACAATAGAAAGGAACTGTCCAATTCTGAGGAACTTGAAGTTCAGTGAAGAGGTGTACAAGCCAAGAACACTGTTTCTTGCTTCTTAAACTTTAAAGAGATGAGTGAGGAACCAATGAACATACAATAACCCGATGTCGTTCTTCTTGTATCTGAACATGAAGCCCAATATGCGTCGGTTAATGCTTTGAGTACAAGTTCACTATTTGTTGAATAGAATAAACCAAGTATAATGGTGTTCTTCAAGTATATGAGAACATTGTAAGCAGCTTGAAGGTGAGATTGTTTTGGTGCTGAAGCAAACTAACCCAACTTGTTAACAACAAAAGTGATGTCTAGTCGAGTAATGGTGAGGTACATTACATGTCCAACTAATCTTCGATAGACAAGAGGATCATGCAAGAGAGGTTCGTCACTATGAAGTCTAAGCTTCATACTTGGATCCATCGGTATTCTACATGGTTTGAAAGCTAAGAAATCAGTATCTTCTAGGAGATCCAAGGTGTATTTGCATTGGCAAACAAATATTCCAGCAGCTGATCTTGCAATTTCCAAACTTAAAAAAGACCTTAAAGGACCAAGTTCACGTAGTTTGAAAACAAACTTAAGGGAAGAAACAACATCATCATTGTCAGAAGCAATGATAATGTCATCAACATAAACAAGGATTACTATATATTCCCCTTCTATATTTCTTACAAGAGTATGATCAGACTGAGATTTGCGAATATTAAGGCAAAAAAAAACCTCACTAAACTTGAGGAACCATTGCCTAGATGCTTATTTTAAACAATATATAAGAGGTAAAAGAGAACCTGGTTTTGGTGTATATCCAGGAGGAAGAGACATTTAAATTTCCTTTGTTAAGTCTCCATTCAAGAAGGCATTAGAAATGTCTAATTGGTAAAGACTCTACTTTTTAGCTGCTCAAACAAATATGAGGGTTTTTACGATTGTCATTTTGGTAACATGAGAGAATGTGTCTACAAAGTTGATTCCCGATTGTTGAGTATATCCTTTTGCGACTAGTCGAGCTTTATAGCATTCTAGAGCCGCATCTGCATTCAGCTTAGTCGTATACATCCATTTGCAACCAATGGCTCGTTTATTACGAGTTAAATAAACTATATCTCAAATTTTTTCATCTTCTAATGATTTAAGCTCCTCATTCATTGATGCAAGCCATTCATCAAATTTCTTTGCTTGAAAAAGGGTAGAGGGCTCCCCAACAGAACAAAGATAGGATTTATATTCTTCACTCAAATCATTAAAAGACATATAAGCAGATAAGAGATAAAGAACATCAGTCTCTGTAAGGTTGCAAAAATATTCTTGCAAATGTCGAGGTGGTTTTGAAACTCTTTTAGATTGGACCTTAGTAAGTTCTTATGGCTCCGATTTGTCTTCAGTTCCATTACTTGTAGAATCTGATTCCAAATTATTATCCACATCTTTGGATTCTCTATTACACCCTCGTGATTGTGTAGTAATAGGAAAATGAACATTATCATTTGTATATGTTTCTAAAAGAGAAGACAAATCAGATGGAATAGAATTTCATTTTGAAAGGGAAATATGTCTTCAGAAAAAACTACATTTCAAGAAAGATAATTAGAATTTGTTTCCAAATCCATCACTTTGTATCCATTGTAACCCAAGGATATCCTAAGAAAACACAAGGCTTCGACCGAGGTTGGAACTTTGTTCTCTGTTTTGTAGAAGTAGAATTGTAACATAAACAACCAAAAACACAAAAAAGATCATCAGTAGGTTGTTGTCCAGTAAATATTTCAAATGGAGAACGATTTCAAAGAAGAGGACTTGGAATCCTATTTATTAGAAAGACCAAAGTGAGGATACGATCTCCCCAATAAGATAATGGAATGCTTGCTTGAAACATGAGGGATCTCACAATGTTAAGGATGTGTTGATGTTTACGCTCAACCACCGAGTTTTGTTGTGGAGTCCAGGGCATGAATGATATTCTAAGATGCCTTTTAATTGAAAGAGATCAGTAAATGTATGACCTGACACCTTTCACTTGAGCATTATACTAAGTCTCAATCATTTTAAGGAAATCTAGGAAAATCTTTAACACGTCGCTCTTTGATCTCATAAGATAACCCATGTCATGCGAGTGTGAGCATCAAAAATGGTCAAGAAAAAATGATACCCTTCATTGGTTTCAACTAAAAAAGGACCCCAAGCGTCAATATGTAAAAGATCAAAAACATTGGAACAAATGTTATTGTGAGACACATAAGGTAAATGATTTTGTTTAGCCAAAGGGAAAACTGAGCATGAAAAGAAGTTTTATTCTTCTGCTTGATACCAAGTACATTGTGCCAAGGAGAAAAATCAAAAACAATATTAAGAGGAAAATAGTTAGAAAAAATAGAAGAATTGCTGGCTATAGAGCTTCTATCAAGGATGTAGAGATTGTATATCTTTTTAGCTTATCTAATTATCAGCCCCTTGGTAGGATCCTGAATCAGACAAGTAGAATCATCAAACATAAATCAATATTTGAAAATTGACTGACACTCATGAGACTGAGACAAAAATCAGGAATACAGAGGAAATTTATCAGACGAAGATGGTCATTAAGATGAATATCACCAATACCTGCAATCTTAATATCTACACCTGTTTATAAAGTCACATGTTTATATACAGAAACAGTCATGTTAGAAAAAGATTCTTATCATAAACAACATGATGACTAGCACCACTGTCCACAATCCAAGACTAATTAGATAGAGTACTTTTAGTAGACTGTAGCATACCAACAGAGTGATTGATTTCTAGTAGACTGTAACATACCACAATCCAAGACTAATTAGATGGAGTACTTTTAGTAGACTATAACATACCAACATGCTGACTAGCACCACTGATTGATTTCTGATGTTTGAGTAATAGTCATTGAGACGAGAAAGAAACTGAATGAATTTGGATCTATCTTGCTTGACCTGAGTACTTTTGCAACAATCATAGCTCCTGCAAGTTTTCAAATAGTATGTTCCATCTAACTCATCCCATAGAGTCTTCGGTTTTGTATAGTAAGTTGAGAGATCCATTCCTCCTTGTTGAAGAGACCATATGTGCTGAGAGATTTGTTACATGAAATCGAGACATCAAATCCTTCCAAATCTTTGCTAAATCACACAGTCTAAGGATGCTTCTATAGATTTTCTTAGAAACAGAGTTAATAATCCAAGATTTAACCATTCTGTTACACCTAAACCAGATTCTACAATGAGAACGATTTTCTGCAGGTCTAGGTAAAGAGCCATCTACAAAACCGAGTGTGTTCTTTGCTTCTAAAGCAATTGAAATAGCAATATTCCAGGTATTATAGTTTGTGCCATCGAGAACTTCATAAATAATAGAAGAACCTGGATTATCATCACTTGTCAAGAAATACAGTGAATATTGTATTCCGTCGAACTCAAACTGATTTTGTGTAGTTGATGTTGGAATAACATCAGGAAAAATCAGAGACGAAGATTAATTAGATTCTGAACAGGATTGAAACTGAAATCGTATTTTATGCAGATTGATATTTTGTCATTGCAACTTGATTTAGCTCAAAATCTGTTGTAGATCTTTTACCAGCAACAAATCTTTTAGTCCTTCGTGTAGAAATCGTGATCTCTGAAGAGAAATCTTGGTGGAATAGCCAAGAACAGAGAAGAGAAAGCAAGTCGGCAGAATAACCAAACTAAAATCAAGGGAAAAGGTAAAAAAAACGTCGAGTTCTATAGAGAAAATAGTACAAATGTTCACCAGAAAAAAATCCAATCAACGGTAAAACGAAAGTGAAGAAAGAATCGAGTTTGTTGAAGTTAGCTTCAACTTCTCTGATACCATGTTAGACAAGAAACGATTTTGAGAGAGAAAGTTTACGTAGTCTTCATTAACCAAAAATGGAAAGTTTGTTACAATATTTAATGATGAAGAAAGAGTAAAGAGTTAGTAAACCAAAATAGATAACTGAAAATAATTTATACAAATAATCCGATTATCACCTAATTTAAACCAATTTCCTAATATTATATATATATATATATATATATATATATGGATGTTTACAATTTTTCATATAACTATTTCTATTTCTAACGACATCTATATTTATATATACATAATTTTTTATATGTTGAGCAATATATGTCCATTTTCAATAATTTAAAGTGTAAAATATGTTGAAAATTTAAAAAAATTCATTATTTTTTTGTGATTTCATTTATTATTTGATTTTTGAAAATATGAAAAATAAAATAGGAGTCAAAATAATTATTAGAGATATATCAAATTTTCTATTAGATATGATTAACTATTAAACATGCTATCCGATTTGGCCATATGGGTTCAAAGTAAACTTAATAATTACTTTTATCTGTTTTTAACTAATTTTGTACAAAGGGTTTAGTAATGTATTTTTTGCAAATTCAAAATCGTTATCCTAAATGAATTCCCCTTTCAATAGTATAGATTTCTTATCTTAATCGGTGTTATAAAAATAAATTTATAATTGATATTAGCAATTTTTTAAGAAATAAAACCTTATTTAAAATAGAATTATATTTTGTTGTCAAACTATATATTTTGAGAAAAATATTTAATTGGGACATACCGTTTAAAGTAGAAAAAATTAAACAAATTATAATTCATTGACGTAAGAAAAGAAAAAAAAGGGTCAATTTTATTGCTATATATTTTTTTGCCAAAAAACTACTTCATCTATTTCATTTCTATTTTTGGCCAAAAATGTATTTGATTTTTTGGTGATAATTAAAATTCCATAATTCCTTATAATTAGTGGAATTATATAAGAAATAGAGAGAATATTGTATTAAAATTTTGTGGCAGGCACCCCAAAAGTCGAAACTTTATCAGAATTGATTAAGATGGAAAAAAATGAGGTAATGTGCCATATTATCCATCTTGAAATTTAATGTACGAAAAATTATATAAAAAATTATTTTTAATTTTTTTATACTTCTTCCGTTCCAAAATGTATAACATTTTAAGAAATTTTTTTTAGTTCCAAATGATTTAATGTTTTCAACTTTCAATACAATATTTATTATATGTTTTTAATTTATTTTGATCATTTGTAGTCTATCAATTGATTTTTAATTGGCTGAATTATTACATAAATTAAAAGTATATTTTTAGTTGGAAAATTCAATATTAAATAATTTTTTAATTTATATAAAAAACTTTAAATATTATATATTTTGGAACAGTGGGAATACATCACAAGTATTTTTAACAACTATCCTTGTTGGCTTGTTGCTATATACATTTATTTTCATTGATCGACTACTCCAAACTAATATGCTTTCCCATGGTTGCTAACAACATATTTAGAGAGGCTTCAATTAACTGTTTTTTTTATTATAAATAATTCCTTCCACAAAGTTAATATTTCGAACAAAATGCAACACTTGTCTCTAATCAACTACTCAATGGGTAACAAAATCATTCATGGGGACAACTGTCATGACAACATAGCTTGTCATATTACAATCAAATATAAGATACTTTATCATATTTTATAAAACGATAATATCGACTGAAGTATGTATATAATAATACAACTAATTATCGAGTAAACAATTTAAGTAAAACTGTACGCTGAAGTGGCTTGGCATTTATGACACTTTTTTGAAATTCCATGTTCTTAATTATGGAGACATCCAAATAATAAATAAAGGAATTATTAACCATTATAATAGGAGAATTTTCAAAGGTATATCCTCAAAATTGATCAATCGATGACGTAATTAGATTCTTATAAAATCATTAGTTAATAATTGGATAATTTTAAGCATATCACTATTTATCAAAATATTAGTACGATATTCTGGCCGGAGTCAACAATTTCAAGCTCTATAAACTAATTTTTTTTCTTTGTTATTTTAATATCAAACAACTAACTATCCTTTTTAACGAAACAAAACTAGTTTACCAGTAGCAGCCTTTGCGGTATCCACCTTAAAAATGATGGAATTACAGTGATGATTGCCATTTATGAAAACTTTAAAACATCAATTAAAAATAAAAATTCTCGAAAAAATTTATATAAGAAAAAAAAACATCATAAGATCGAAAAGTACCTAAACCCTAGCTAAATCCTGAACCCTCTACAAATTCTTTCATATATATACTTAAAAGAGAAAAAATAAACAATCGTTCAGGATCAAACTAGAAGTTATATATACTTAGGGAATTAGCAAGAATGACTCAATTTTTTTTAATAATTAACTATATGACCTAAAACCCCAAAATCATCATTATTCAACATATTTTCTACATTATTTGTCGAACTACCCTTTTCATTTAGATTTTATTTCTTCGTATTCTCCTCTAATTCTATTTCTTTATATAACTTTTAACAGAAAAAAAAAATCAAATAAAATAATTCTTCAAAAAAACATAGATTTTTTTTATACATACTAAGACTTAAATGTTTTTAAAATGAACCAAAATTTTAATAAAAACGAATATGTTATTAACTAATTTGTATAGAACATTAATATATAGAGTATCTATTTGATATAGTATGTCTATTTTCTTATAAAACTCAATTTATACATTTTCTTGGAAAAATCCCTTGTTCAAAAATGCGGTTGAAGTGGTCGGATAATCGCCGGTAGGCGGTGGAGAACCGTAGTGTTTTCACTATTCGGCCAAAATAATGGTGATATCAAAATCTCATGTTTTTTGAAGATTTGAAGATTGACAACTGAACCTTTTTATAGATCTGTCATTATAGAGTGAAGCTTCAGGAGAAAAACAAGCAAAAGGGCAAAATTTTGAAAAAAAAAAGAGGCGGTGCCAAAATTAGGCTAAAAAACCGTGTTCTATAGGAAGAAGACGAGGTAGATTCATGTTTTACTATTTCATTAAACGAAAATAATAACATGGCTAAAATTTGTCCTTTGCAAGCTTCGAACCCAGGTCATATCAAATATTTAAGCCACAGACAACCAAATTACCACTAAATACTTTCGTTATCTTATCACATATTAAATATATATACATATATATATATCGATAAATACATGAAAAATTAATTCCAAATTAATCCCGGATTTATTTCCGATATGTTGATAACTCCTATTTGGTATGTGAACGAACGCATAGGGTGTAACGAAATTTTGAACAGAGGAAAAATCTATTCATCATCTTTCTTTTTCCTATCTTCCTCCTACTTCTACTTCTTAACCTATTCCTCCCCTATTTTTCCTCCTCTTCCTTGTCATTATTCGTTTCCTCCTTATTCTTCTCATTCTCTTTATCATCATCTTCCTACTATTTCTTGTCTTTTTTATTCTCATTTGACTTTTCATCATTCTCTTTATTCTTCTTCTCTATTTATTTGAATAAGTTTGATTGTTCTATACTATCTGTTCTATATTGTATAGTAGTTCTATATTATATAATATATTAGACTGTAGCAAGTAAACTTCCACAAATGTCTTCTTTTTTTTTAATATATATTCCACATATCTAAATAATTAAAATAACACTACTAGAAAATAAATTAATTTTGACCATGATTGTAATCATAAATTGGTCAAAAAACAGTTTTTTGATTAATTTTTGACCAATATAAATTTTCAACCAATGATTTTTGACCGTTTAATTTTGATAAAAAATTAATCAAAACTGGTTTTTTGACCAATTTATGATTATAATCATGGTCAAAGTTGAATTGTTTTCTAGTAGTGTATATATTATTATCAAAAAGTGGTCAAAATATTTTGATAATATATCGATAGGTCAAAATATTTTGATTATTTAATGACCAAATATTTAATTCATCAAGAATTGATAGATTTTTGGTCATAATTATGTCGGATAAAATTTTGGTCAAAATTTTTTAGTCATAATATGACATATTTTCTTGTAGTGTAAATATTAGATTAGAGTTAATTTGGAAAAAAGTAAGATTTTGTGTCCTTTCTTTAATTCTATCAATACATGTGTAAGTTGCTAGATTATTAATTAAGTGAAATTGTGTCATTTGACCAATTCTCCCCATATACTAAGTGGTGCATGGATTGTCACCATGATGAAAATGTAAACTTGCCGAATTGAACCAAGAACAAAGTGTGAATTTTGTTACTCAAGACTTGTGTTTATTCAATTGTCTACAAACCATAAATAAGAAATTGAATCTTCAAGTCCGGGATTGACTTACACTCTTAGGCTTTTTTGGTGACTCTATTTGAAAAAAAAAGGCTGAAAAAGACAATTCATAACTATAAGTAATTGAAACGAATGCCATTTGAAAATAGGTGGTTCGAGTTAGTGATAGGAAAATAAATTTATACAAACATCGTTAAAAAACTAAACTCGATTGATGGTAGATAGAATTTTATTCAAATAATTATTTTAGAAATTATGCATTTGCAAATGTTTTAAAACATTAATTATATAAAATAAATATATAGATTACAACTATTAATTTCAAAACAATATTTTAATAATATCAAATAATTATTCTTCTAAATAAATATATCATTCATCTACTATTCATCTATAACATATCAAGAAAGAGTTACAAGACTCAACAACATAATTGTTCAATACTCACTCTATCTCAATATAAATGATGTTTTAGCTCTATATTTTTGTCTCAAAATATTTGATGCTTTAGATTTCCAATACAAAAATATGATTCATTTTCCTAATTCAACCCTAGTTTTGTTCATATTAATTACATCATTAATTTAATATATAGACATTTCAAGTAATTTCATAAATTTTTTTAATTGTCGAGCATTTACCTTAAACATCAGATGAAGTAGATGTTTACAGTTACTTACAAAGGTTTGACTTTGGTTACTCAAAGAATTTAATTTTGGTTAATAATGATTAACTTTAAATGATTCGATTTAACTAAACCGATAACCATTAATATTTAGTATATATTGTCCTTGTTCATAAACAATGATCAAAAAACAAATGACCGTCCAAATACTCATGTATAAGTCTGTTTGAAAAACGCTCACAAATAAGTCCAGACAACCGTTTTAAACGTGTAATTTTGATCTTTAATTTTTTTAAACTTGTTACCGTCCTAATTTGAAACTTGTGGCCTCCACTTGGTTGTTTGTTGTCGGGTGTGCAGTTTCTCGGTTTTTACTCCCACAAAAGATGATAAAGTTGGAATGTCCTCTTCTATAAGTGAGATAAAGTACACTCAGTATGACATAGGTCTACGTAGTAATTTAATGTAATTCTTCATTACTTTGGATGATGAGCATTACTACAATTAGAAAGAATTTATGATATAGAAATTGACTACGAATATATATGAAAGAAGCGGAGACTCTAACATATTTAAAAACTTAATTCGAAAACTTTTTGGTAAAGAGACAAATACATTCGTAATTCTGCTTAATTGGTATTACACTCATTCCTTTGTATTTTAGTTGTCATTTTAGAATTTTACATATATATTAAAAAAAATTAAGTATATATTCTATTATGCCCTTATTTGACTATTATAATTTCAAACTATTTAATATTTTATTTATTTAATTAGGGACAAATAAGATAATTTTGTATCAAAAATTACATTGAAAAATGAGAATGACAACTAAATTAAAACAAAATATTTAGTTTTAAATGACAAGTAATATGAAAGGGAGGGAATATACAATTAGAGTAAATAATTGTTTATATTTTTTTGGCTTTTTCTTTTTGCAATTATTGTTAGATAATGTTTGTTTTTCTTTTTCTTTGGTGAACTAAATCCACAAACCCTAATTTATAATATAACTACTAGACTAATAAGAGCTTGCTAGTTAATGTTTGTTTGTTAATCTGAATCTAACTATAACATATATATATA
>OVAX01004273.1:0-14125 GCA_900406405.1 Lepidium africanum | reverse complement strand
TTATGGGTTTCGTGATTCACAACTAGCCGCTAGGACCATTGGGGCTTTTGATGAGCCAACAACTAGAGAAATTCAAACCGCGATTCCCATTCCTTTCATTGAGGCAACTGAATTTCAGATCAAGACATGTTTGATCAATATGGTGAAGGAAAGCAAGTACCATAGATTGGAGTTTGAAGATCTTCTAGATCATTTGGACCAATTCAAGAGGATGTGTCGTACGGTTAGGATGAAAGGAGTACTCGATAAAGCAATCAAAATGATTTTGTTTCCATTTTCTTTGGGAGGAAAAGCCAATAGATGGGAGAAGAGTGTGTCGTCAATGTTGGTATCTACTTGGGAAGGTTGCAAGAAGATGTTCCTCATGAAATTTTTTCCAAGACAAAAGACCGCCCTGTTTAGGAATGAAGTCATGAATTTCCAACAAGGAGATCAAGAGAGCTTTAGTGATGCATGGGATAGGCTTAAGGTACTTAGAAGAAGTTGCCCTCATCATGGATTTTCAAGAGAACATCTCCTAGGGATTTTCTATGGAGGAGTGTGTGGTTGATTTCGGAGAGAATTGGACATTGAAAGCCGTGGAATGTTTGCTAACTTGACAGCCGTCCAAGGGGAGAGATTAATAGAGAATTTGGCATGTAGTGAGGTTGGTTATGGATTTGATTTCTTTGGTACCTTTAGAGAACCGGTTAGTGAAGCACAAAGCCTTCATGAGCTTGAGGAGAAGGTTAAGAAGTTGAGTAATTTGGTTCTTGCTAGACAAAGACCAATGAGTTTTGTTGAGAAGGTTGAAAGATCTAACCATGGTTACCAAGATAGAATAGCTTATTGTGAAGAAAAGGTTCAATAAGAAGGTGATTATTTGGGACAAAGAACGATTTATCAAAGAGGTAACTAAGGACTTGAGCCAATGCAATGCAATGACATCTATCAATAAGGGCTAGTGAATCATTCACATCAACATGAAGCTGAATTCGACATCAAGGTCATGATGAAGCAAGTCATGGAGGGACAAGCAAGAGGACATCTAGAGATGACCAAGAGGTTAGATGCTATTGAATGCAAGTTTGAAGTTAGCAACAATGACTCTCAAGCCAAGTTTGATGAGATATTCTCTCACTTGAAGTCCCTTGATTACCAACTTGCCTAAGTCACCTTTTCAAGCCATAGTTCAATTGGAACACCTCCCGGTGAATTTGAGACTAACTTGGTAGAGTATTGTAATAGGGTAACAACTAGGAGTGGGAAAGAACTTCATTCAAAGAAAAATGAAGTAGCCAATGAGAAAGAGGTTATTGATGATGATGATGTGCTCTTGGATGAGGTAGAAGACGTGGTTATTGAAAAGGTTAGGGAAAAGGTACAAATTTCTCAAGAACCGGTAAAGGAAAAAGATGATTTTTTAGAGAAAGTGAGGAGTTATGTTCCACCACCTTACGAACCAAAGCTACCCTATCCAGGGTGCATCAAGAAGCAATTGTTGGCTCAAAAAAGGGAAAAGTTCTTCAAACTCATGGAGGATGTAAAGATTTCTATGCCTTTGATGGATGTGATAAAGGATAACCCTACATACTCGAAACTTTTGAAGGAAATGCTCTCAAACAAGAAGAAGATGGAAGAGGGTTTAGAGAAGGTTAATCATGATTGTAGCTCCATCACCGCTCAAGTCACACCACCAAGGCTCAAGAATCCGAATGAGAAAAGTGAGAGTGGTTACTTGGATTGGAACACAATTGAGAGAATGGTAAACCTTTGGGATAAAGAGAGTGGAGAACCCCCGCCTATGGGCTTGGAAAACGTCCCACCCTCTAGTGATAAGCTTTATTATGAAGGAAATGATACCACCTTTGATGATACCTTCATTGAATCCAAGACACAAATGGTGGATATTGAGAAAATTCCCCAAGAGCATCATGTTGAAAACGTTTTTGGAGATTGTATGAAGGTTGATTGAATTGAATATCCAAAGGATGAGCTCTCACCAATTGAAAATGTTTGTGTGCAACCCATTATCACCCATGAGACAAAAGTTGCAAGGTCTAAGGAGAACCAAGAATACACCATTGATAAGACATATCAAGAAGGTGATGAAGGGGTATTTTTCAAGACATTACCAACTACTAAATGCCTTGTTGTACTTTCCACCAAAGGTTTGAGCATTCATGATCCATGGAAGATACCATTTGGGGAGATTCGTATGAAAAAGTTTGGGGGTTGGTTCTACGATGAGTATGATCCCGGTGATCCACTTTGAATCAATACTCCTTTCTTAAAAAGAGTAAAAGGAGTTTGCTCTTGAGACGTGTTTGTGGAGAAGATTCCACTCTCCGATCTCATCACCGTATAAGAAGTGGTGCCTTAAGTCGAGCTCGAGACTTCAAACGAGCGCACTTGGGAGGCAATCCCATGGTATCATTTTACTTTGTTTTAATTTCTCTTTGTCTTGTTGAGTGTGTTTTGTGAGTTTCATGGATAGGTTGGGGAGTTTGGTTGAAGGAGAAGGAAGGAATAGAGTCTTTTTAGCTACAAATGGATGGATATGGAGATTAGAACTCGGCTGTTTGGATAAGAAGCTGGCCAAGGCTGCAGCTAACTCTTTGCCAAAGACCATCACGCCTACTTTAACATACACAAGGCTAAAACCTATTACTTCCACAAGGTAACAATCACCACTTTTGTACATAATTATAGATTTTCATTTTGATTTTTGTGCACGCCTTTTGCCGAATTCTCCTTTCTTGTGTTTACTTTCTCACCGGGACGGTGAGAAGTAAGTCCGGGGGAGGGAACCATTCAGTTAATAATATGGTTTTTAGTTGTTTTTTTTTTCTGTATTTTTAAGTCTTTTCCATGCATTGCATCTTCATGAAAGTTTTTCAAAAACACAAAAACAAGCATGCATATAGTTTGCATTTTCATATCATTTGTTTTAGGATTGAGTTTTAGTTTCCATTTTAGGATTGCATGGGAATGATTAGGCATCCTAGGCTTGATGATCCATTTGATAAGTTCAATGTCCTACTTAATAATTGTTTGATGCATAAATTGCTTGTTGAAAGGTAAGATTGAACCATACTCAGAATGCTTAGTCTTAGGTTCATCTTAGTTGAAGCATGCTTTGATTTGAAGCCACCCTTATTTATTGGAACCTAATACTGACTTGTAATTATCATGCTATGCATTGTAGAGGAACTCATGGATTTAAATATACATACTGGGGTCTCTTATCATTTTACCACTCTTGTGATCCAAGTAGCTAGTTCATTATATGGATTAGTTCCTACACCCTTAGCTTAACATTCTTTCAAGCCATCATGTTTGTGAGCGTTTTAGGCCTTATTTTCGAAATGAGCTTGGTAGAAAGTGTTAGGTTTGAGCCAACAAGGATGGTTTCTCATGTAGTTCCGGATTCACGCTTTTTGAACCGAGTAAGACTAGGTGGGAAATCTATTTTGGGGTGAGAGTGTATGTGTGATTGAGCTTAAAGATATTGATTTGGGGATAAGGTTGAAATAAAATGATCATTATTTGTGTTTATAAAAGATTAGGAGAAAAAGGGGATTGAATTTTGAAGCAAAAAGGGTCTAGTAAAGGGTTTTGGGAAGCAAAGAAAAGGTTAAGTGGTTCATTGGGAATGAAAAAGAAAAGATTAGAATTAAAAGGATTTAAAAGAGTTGAACCATAAATAATAAGTGTGCCAAACCCGCTAGATGTCCCTAAGTGTAAACCCCTCTCCTTGAAATGTAATGAAGCAAAGAAGTTATGAGTTGATCCAATTTTGAGTTGAAAATAGTGAGAATTGCCTTTGAGAGAAGGGTAGAAAATTAGGATCAATTTGTAGGCATAGATTGGCTTGGACCTTTAGCATTCTTCTAAAGCTCATTTCATTCATTGAGAGATCCTTGCATTTGAGCACATTGAGCCATATGGATGAAGAGATCATTTTTATCTCTTAACCTTATCCTTAACCAAATGAGTTCATTGAATTTGCATAGTATGATTCATGGTTCGAAATTTAATGAATGTTAAAAGGGTTGGTGGATTTGAATGCATTGTGTAGGCTAAGATTGGATTTGAGCTAAGTTGTGATTAGTATGGCTAAGATTTTTAAGTAGACTTGCTCGCTTTGCATCCTAGAATTACTAACTTGGGCATTAAGCTTAACATTGCATCATAAGGTTTTGTTTGCTTTAAAATTCCCGGTCTCAACCTCTTCTTTAGATTATTGTCTTGTTTGTTTGAGGACAAGCAAAAGGCAAGTCTAGGGGAATTGATGTGTCTCATATTTAGCCTAGTTTTCATCTCATATTAGCATCATTTTTAATCTTTTAGTTGCACATCATGTCATTTTAGAGCCATTTTGTGTCTAGTTGTGCATTTTAGTCATTAGGACATGCATTTGCATATTTTTTGTGTTTTTTTTTGGTATTTTAGGTGAATGGAACCAAGAACTAAGAAGATTAGAGCTTAAGTGAGGAATGGGGATGCTTGGAGGCTTGGAAAATGCATTGGAAGGAAGAAGGATTGAAGATTGGAGAGGCCATGGCCGCGGCTGCGACCCGTCCCGCGGCCACGTGAACCAAAACTCTTTTTATTTTCGCTTTTATGCAATTTTAGCCGGTTTGTCCCGGTTTAATGGTTTATTTTATGTGATTTGAAACCCTAATCCCATGTGTATAAATACATGGTGAAGGGATCAAACACATGATGCCTTTAATTCCATATAGTTTTTAGATCTAGCATAGATTTTTCTTTAGGTTTTGTTCGAGAACATTTATAGAGAGATTTGAGAAGAACTTGAGATTTATTTGGGTGATTCTTTATTAAATCATCTCTTGCTCTTAATTGAAGAATCTCTTGTCAATTTCTCATCTCTTTCTCAATATCTTCATTTCTCTTGCTTGTATTTTCGATTTTGTTATGCATTTTAGTGAGTAGTTTGCATATAATGGTTTAGGTTGTGGCTAGATCTAGGGCTTGGTTTTGATTGATTGATGCTTAGGATTATTAGAACCTCCTATCTAGGTGCTCTTAATGCTAGATTCATCTTGATCACATGGATTTAGATGCTAGGAAGATTATCGCCCGAGAGGTGTTCGATGAAATTCCCGAATGACCTATTTTAGGGATCTTTCTCCATAACCATCGAGAGATGATGTTATGGGATTAATTGGTCATACTGGACTTGATTGTAAAGCATTTGGGAGTCTTGATCCAACAAATGAGAGTTTAGTTGGGTCATTTCTCTTGAATAGTGTGAGAGTGGGCTAGTCTTGCTATCATTGTTGTGTTACATGCCCTATGTGGTGCATTCATTGGCTCCTTGTTGCATCATTCATTCAATTGCCCTGTCCCTAGATTGATTGTCATGCCTAGATCATTCATCTTTCTCATATTGATTTTTGCTTGTCACTTTTGTTTACATTTGCTTTGGTTTATTATTGCTTCAATTTGCTTATTGGTGTGGCTATAATTAGGATGCATTTGCTTGTTTCTTGTTTTGTTTGCTTATTATTTTAGTCTTTAAATTAAATCATCATTCACCTTGATTGCTTTATCTTAATACAACTCTTTGCATTCCTATTGTGCATCCTCATACTCCTTTGGGTTCGAACCTCAAGTGCTTGACAATGACATGATTGTGTGAGCATTTGTTGAATATAAATATAATTGATTGTGTTTTGAGTATGTAAATGTTCTCTCATCACAATGTCAAGGCATTATTGAGAAAAGACAAGAGATGCTTGAGAATTTCATTTTAGATGTGGAAATCTTTGACGTTTGGGGTATAGACTTCATGGGACCATTTCTTTCTTCTTATGGTAATCTCTACATTTTGGTTGTTGTGGACTATGTATCTAAATGGGTTTAAGCTATTGTTAGTCCAACCAATGATGCCAAGGTTGTGATCAAATTGTTCAAGGCAATCATCTTCCCAAGGTTTGGTGTACCCAAAGTTGTGATAAGTGATGCAGGAAGTCACTTTGTCAATAAGGTTTTAGAGAGCCTCATGAAGAAATATGGCGTTACGCACAAGGTTGCGACTCCTTACCATCCTCAAACATCGGGTCAAATTGAGGTATTTAATTGACAAATCAAAGAGATCCTAAGGAAGACGGCACAAAAAGCTCCAAAGGATAGGTCAAGGAAGTTAGATGACACCTTATGGGCCTTCCAGACAGCCTTCAAGACACCATTTGGAACTACAGAATTCAATATGATGTATGAGAAAGCTTTTCATTTCCCGATTGAACTAGAGTATAAATCCAACTGGGCTACTAAGCTTTTAAACTTCCATCTCAAATCGGCTACTGAGAGACGTTTGCTTCAGTTGGAGGAACTTGATGAGATTCGTCGGATTTGATTGAGGAGGTAATGGAGGTTTTTATGGATGATTTTTTGGTGTATGGCTCTTGTTTTCGTGCTTGCTTGTCCAATCTATGCAGGGTCCTACAACGTTGTGAAGATCCAAACTTAGTTTTGAATTGGGAAAAGTGCCACTTTATGGTTCGAGATGGCATTGTATTTGGTCATCGGATATCTAGCAAAGGGATTGAGGTTGATAAGGCTAATATTGAGATAATTGAGAGTTTGTCGCCACTATCTACGCTTAAGGGTATTCGAAGTTTCTTGGGACATGCCAGGTTTTACCGTAGGTTCATTAAGGATTTTTCGAAGAAAGCTAGACCTTTAACTCAGTTTTTTTGTAAGGATGTTGAGTTTAGCTTCGATGAGGAATGATACAAGGCGTTAATGCAACTCAAGGCAGCTTTGGTAAGTGCTCCGATTGTACAAGCTCCATACTAGAATTTACCCTTCGAGATCATGTGTGATGCTAGTGACTATGCAGTTGGAGCCGTCTTAGGTCAAAGAAAAGATAAAAAGCTTTATGTGATTAATTATTCAAGCAAGACTCTCGATGAGGCTCAAATGAGGTATGCGACTACGAAAAAAGAATTCGTTGCCGTAGTATTTGCATTCGAGAAGTTTAGGTCTTATCTAGTAGGATCAAAAGTGATTGTCTACACGGATCATTCGGCACTGAAATATTTGATGAAGAAGAAGGATACCAAACTGATGTTGTTGAGATGGGTTTTATTACTTCAAGAATTTGATGTCGAGATCATTGATAAGAAGGGGATTGAAAATGGAGTTGCGGACCACCTCTCAAGGCTTGGAGTAGATGATGACTTGCCCATAAATGACATGTTGAGGGAAGAACACATTTTGTTTATCCGAGCAATCGAGAACACAACAAAGATCGTCGATGAGGTTGTGACAGTGGAAAAGTTGAATGAAAATGGACATTCGTATGCGGATATTGTGAATTACATCTCTTGTGGAGTTGAGCCGCTTAATCTCGATAAGTATGATAAGAAGAAATTCTTCGAAGAGGTTAGTAGGTATTATTGGGATGAACCATATCTCTATAAGCATGGGAAAAACCGACTTTATAGAAGATGTGTAGTAGACGAAGAAATGCAAGGGATTTTGCTTCATTGTCATGGCTCGAGCTATAGGGGTCATCTAGCTACTTTCAAGACGGTAACGAGAGTTCTCCAAGTAGGTTTTTGTTGGCTTTCTATGTTTCGGGACGCTCAAAACTTCATCTCAAAGTGTGATGAATGTCAACGCCACAGGGATATTGGAAGAAGACAAGAAATGCCTCAAACTTCATCTTGGAAGTAGAAATTTTTGACGTTTGGGGAATTGATTTCATGGGACCTTTTCCTTCTTCGTGTGGTAATGCCTACATCTTGGTTGTGGTTGATTATGTGTCTAAGTGGGTAAAAGCAATTTCAAGTCCGACCAATGATGCAAAGGTTGTGATCAAGTTATTTAAAACGATAATTTTCCCAAGATTTGGTGTTCCAAGGGTTGTCATAAGTGATGGAGGAAGTCACTTCACAAGGTTGCAACCCCTTATCATCCTCAAACTTCGGGCCAAGTTGAAGTCTCAAATCGGCAAATTAAGGAGATTGACAAAAACAACACAAAAGGCTCCAAAGGATTAGTCAAGAAAGTTTGATGATGCATTGTGGGCCTATAGGACGGCATACAAAACACCATTGGGAACTACACCATTCAATATGTTATACGGAGGAGCTTGTCATCTCCCGGTTGAGTTTGAAAAGCTAATTGGGCCATTAAGTTGTTGAACTTTGATCTCAAACCAGCTGTGGAACAACGTTTGATACAATTGGAAGAACTTGATGAGATGCGTCGAGATGCTTTTGAAAGTTCAAAGATTTATAAGGAAAATACTAAGGCCTTTCATGATAAAAAGATTGTGAAGAGGGAGTTTAAAACGGAAGACAAGGTTCTATTGTTTAATTCTTGGTCAAAGCTTTTCCCGGGAAAGCTTAAGTCTCGTTGGTCAGTTCCGTTTGAAGTGAAGGAAGTCTTGCCTTATGGTTCGGTAGTGCTTTTTAATTCCTCTGGAGAAGAGTTTATGGTTAACGGGCACCGAGTGAAAGCTTATCTCATTGACTCGCAGGACGCGACAGTGGAGAAGATTCCACTATCCGATCCTCACACCGCATAAAATGTGGAGAACAACATTGAGATTAAGACGTTAAACAAGCGCACTTGGGAGGCAATCCCAAGCGTATCCTTTTTAAATATGGTTTTCAATTTTTTATCTTAGAACTTTTTCATTGGGTTTATGTTTGAGTTGAGAGTCTTGTGGTGTAATTGGAATGTTTTGGTGTTTAATTTTGATGTAGGATGTAGGTTAATCGAGATAGAGATCAAGGAAATGGAGATTGAAAAATAGAAAGGTAGAAGTGGACCATGACCCGCGACCAAGTCCAGTCGTAGCTCCGGTAGCGAATCTCCCGCGGATGTGTTCCATTGCGATCCGCGGGTAAATCAGATCGAGGCTGCGATCAACCCGAAGACCACAAATCATCATCCATACGACCCGCGGTTGTATCTGATCACGGCCATGGTCGCGAGTTTTCTCGCAGACGAATAAAAGACGACCCGCGAGGATGTTGGGTCGAGAGCCGTTTGAGAGGAAAAGCACAGACCATCACGCACATGATCCACGGTCACTCCCGGTCGAGGCCCTGTTCAAGAACTCCACGCGGATCGTTGCCATCTACAACCCGCGACCAAAACTGGTCGCGGGCAGGTCGATATCGCTTTATAAAAAATTTAAAAGTTTTTAAAGAATAATGGTTTCTTCTTCTCCTTCATTCATTCTCACTTAAAGCTCTTGCAAACAACAATACATTTTCTCTCTAGAATCCCAAAAACATCTTTGTTTTTAAAGTTGAATTTCAAAGTACTTGAGCTATTTTTTAAATCCATTTTCATTTCACTCAAAGTTTTCCTCATTTTGTTTCCAAGCTTTATCAAGAAAATGCCATCAAGGAATAACGATCATGTCAACAAGACTCCAAGGACATTCAAAGAGAAAGAGAAGATGGTTAAGGAGGATCCTCCAATTAAGCCAACTCCTTCACCCCAAGCTAATATTGATTAAGTTCGCATTGGAGAACCAATTCATCCAGACTATTGGAAATTGCCAACGATTGAGGAATTATATGATTGCTTCACGGACAATGAGGAGGCGAAAATTTGTAGGGATTATTACGATGAAGAGCATTGCTATAACGATCCTCCTAACCAACGATACTCACACGTTTTTGGAGAGAAAGCAAATGATGTCCATGTCAAAAGGACAAAGGACAATCCTCCTAAGTGAATAAGGTACCAATCACTAACCTTGTAAATAGTTTTTCCTTTTGCATTTTTATGTTTGTATTTAAGGTCTCCTTCTCTTGTGCTTGTTATCTCACCGAGACGGTGAGAAATAAGTCCGGGGGAGGGAGCTTAGTGGCTAATGACATTTTTAGTTTTGTTGTTTTCCATTTTTCGAGTCATTTTTTCGATTTTTTTATTAAAAAAAATTCAAAAAGCACAAAAACAAGCATACATGTAGTTTGCATTTTCATATCATTTGTTTTAGGATTGAGTCTTAGTTTCCATTTTAAGATTGCATGGGAATGATTAGGCATCATAAGGTTGATTATCCATTTGCTAAGTTCAATGCCCTAGTTAATAATTATTTGATGCATAAATTGCTTGTTGAAAGGTAAGATTGAACCATGCTTGGTCTTAGGTTCACCTTAGTTGAAGCATGCTTTGATTTGATGCCACCCTTATCTATTGGAACCTAATATTGACTCATAATTATCATGCTATGCATTGTAGATGAACTCATGGATTCACATATACATACTTGGATTTCTTTTTTTATTTTACCACTCTTCTAATCCAAGTAGCTAATTTATTATATGGATTAGTTTTCACACCCTTAGCTTAGCCTTCTTTCAAGCCATCATATTTTGTGAGTGTTTTAGGCCTTATTTTCAAAATGAGCTTGGTAAAAAGTGTTAGGTTTGAGCCGACAAGGATGGTTTCTCATGTTGTTCCAGATTCACACTTTTTGAACCGGATAGGACTAGGTGGGAAACTAACATTGGGTGAGAGTATATGTGTAATGGAGCTTAAAGAGTTTGATTTGGAAATAGGTTGAAATAAGGTGATCATTATTATTGTTCATGGAAGGATTAGGAGACAAAGGGTATTGAATTTTGAAGCAAAAAGGGTCTAGTAAAGGGTTTTGGAAGCAAAGTAAAATTTTATATGGTTCAAAGGGATTAAAAAAAGAAAAGATTAGAATCAAAAGGATTTAAAAGAAAGTGAGCCATAAGTATAAGCATAACCAAACCCGTTAGATGTCCTAAGCTATAAACCCCTCTCCTTAGAATGTTATGAAGCAAGGAAGTCGAAAATTGATCCAAATTGGAATGAAAAGAAGTGAGAATTACCTTTTGAGAGAAGGGTAGAAAATTAGGATCATTGGGAATTAGATTAGCTTTAGGTGAAGTTCGATTATGGGTATTTGGGTAGACGAGACTTTATCTTTGTATGCATAGATTGGCTTGGACCTTTAGTATTCTCCTAAAGCTCATTTCATTCATTGAGAGATCCTTGCATTTGAACATATAGAGCCATATTGATAAAGAGATCACTTTTATCTCTTGACCTTACCCTTAGCCAAATGAGTTCATTGACCGAACTGCAGGACGATGCTCTCGACCGGACTCGCGACCCGCACTGGCCGTGGGTAGGAAACTCCATCAGTAATCATCATCCGTACATACACTCCCGACCGTAACACCCATCCGTTCGTCCATCCGACAGCACCCATACGTACGCTCTCGACCGAACCCGCAACATGCACTAGTCGAGGGGCATGAACCCACCATCTGTGCTAAGTCCCTGAGCAGTCCCGCCACCCATCCTGGTCTCGGACTTCAGCTTCAGGACACCTCTCGACCAGGCTGCGATCCATTCCAGCAGCGGCCACCAAGAATCTCGACTAGGCCGCAATCCATTCGAGTCGTGGCCACGTGAACAAACCAACTTGGTGATTTATAATTTTGATAATTATAACCGGTTTGTCCCGGTTTAGTGGTTTAATTTAAGTGATTTGAAACCCTAATACAAAGGGGTATAAATATATGGTTAGGGATACAAACAAGGAAGGATATCATTATCTAAGGTTTTTAGGACCTAGGCTATAGTTTTCTCTCTATTTTCTCAAGAACACTTTGAAGATTGTAGAGAACAAAACATTGAGATCCTTTGGATGATCATTTTCGTGGTCATTTCTTAAGCATTTAAGAGTCTCTTGTTTAGTTTTCTATCTATTTTCATTATGTTTTGTTTAGTTATTTTGTTTGATTGCATTATGATCACGAGTGAGTAGTCTCTTAGAATGATTTAGGTTTTGGCTAGATCTAGGGCTTGGTAATGGTTGAGTGATGCTTAGGATAGTTAGAACCTTCTATTTAGGTGCTCTTAAAGCTAGATTCATCTTGATAACATGGATTTAGATGCTAGGAAAATCATCGCCCGAGAGGTGTTCGATGAAATTCTTGAATGACCTATTTTAGGGATCTTTCTCCATAGCCATTGAGAGATGATGTTATGAGATTGATTGGTCATAGTGGACTTGTTTGTAAGGCATTTGAGAGTCTTGATCTAACAAATTTGAGTTTAGTTGGATCATTTCTCTTGAATAGTGGCTAATGCCATGAGAGTGGGCTAGTCTAGCTTTGATTGTTCTGTTCCATGCCCTAGGTGGTGCATTCATTGTCTCTTTGTTGCATTATTCATCCATTTGCCTTGCCTCTAGATTGATTGTCATTGCCTAGATCATTCGTCTTTCTCATATTGTTAATTCTCTAGTTAATTTCGCTTGCATTTGCTAGATTAATCTTGTTTGCTTTGATTGTTGGTTTGGCTAATGATTAGATTGCATATGTTTGCTTCTTGTTTTGTTTGTTTCTTGCTTAGTTCTTAGTTTGCATAATCCATTTTTCATCAATTGCTCTAGTGTGAAGCTCCTTACCACTTCTGAGGGTAATGGACTAAGCAGTGTATTCTTTTGGATTCTGGACTGTTTTGCCTGGAAGCTGACCCTGAGTCTTGATAGTAACAGAGGCTTGTTGGCTTTCCGCGTATTATAATCGAGCATTCAACGTTTTGAACTTGCAATTCAGGTCATTGTGTGATGCATCAATTTTTCAGTGAATCTCAGTGAATTGATTGCTAAAGGTTTCAACTTGCTGAGTTTGGTTCTATTGAATTTGTGGAAGCATCTCCATTATGTCTGAAGTTACTTTCGCTTCTGAGGTTGAAGCTGAAGATACAGGCTTGAAATTTTGATAATATTGTTGCTTTGGAACTCAGGCTTTCTGTTGTGCAGGCTTAGGAGGAGAGACTTGATCCTCAGGGTCGGCTACATTATTGCTGCGGTAGGACAAATTGCTGTTCTGCTTGAAAGTATTCCATTGTCTTGGACTGCCTTGATTTTGCAGAAAGCTGATCTCTTCAACCAACTCGTCCTCCCCTTCTTCAGCTGTATCCTCTTCTACCAGATTGACTTGCCTATGATGAACTGATAGCAACTTATCCAGTTTCTCACTCAGACTCTTCAACTCCTTGCTGCTATATGAATCAGATGCACTAAACCTGCGCTCAGCTCTATCAAACTCTTCCCCATACTGACCGTCGGTGAGTGCAAGGTTCTCTATGAGCTCTCTCCCATCATCAACATCCTGACTCAAAAAATTTCCATTGCTAGCTGTATCTAGCCACATCCTTAGCTTTGGTTGAATGCCCCTGTAGAACTGGCTTAAGATGGTTTCTTCTGAAAATCCATGGTGAGGGCATTGAGACTTGTATGTTTTGTATCTCTCCTATGCCTCAGCTAGGGACTCCGTCCTACTCTGAACAAAGTTGGAGATGGAATTTCACAGCTTGGCTGTCCTGGAGGTGAAGAAAAACTTAGCTAGCAACACCCTCTTACAATCAGCCCAAGTTGTTATGATACCTTGAGGAAGGTGTTTTTCCCACATATGAGCCTTATCACAAAGTGAAAATGGGAACAAGCGAAACTTCAAGGCATCTTCAGATAGGCCATTGATCCGAATCAAACCACAGATTCTCTCAAACTCATTTAGATGGTCGAGTGGATCCTCAGCTGGCAACCCATGAAATTTGTTGTTCTGCACCATAGTAATCAAGCCACTCTTGATTTCAAAGTTGTTATTTGGAATTGGAAGGGGTCGAATGCCATGCCTACGAGTGTGAATATTAGGTGCATCACCTGCTCCGATAGGCCTCAGTCATCTAGGTATAGACGAGTCTAGAGGATTAATATGGGGTTGCTACTGGTTCCCATTAGTTGAGCTGTCAGGCGTGGTGTTGTTATGATCCATAGCTCTGTGTTATGTGTTCTGACACAATATCTTGTCCTTTTGTTCTCTCAGTACTCGTTGAAGCTGCTAAATGTTGTCTAGAGACATAGCAAATTCTGGGTGCCTTGAGAATAGGTGTGAGGCATCAACGCAGGGTAATAACTAGCGAAGTCCCAACTCGCCTAGTGGTGTGACGAGTTGGGCGAGTGACAGACCTGAAAACACACCAAAGATTGAACAAACACGTCTGAATGACAGGTTAGAAACAAACAAAAGAAAATACAACTTGATCCTAGAAAGTTTTTGACCCTAAGTGTAACAATCAAACGCTTATTTGGCAACGG
>OVAX01004272.1:0-14127 GCA_900406405.1 Lepidium africanum | reverse complement strand
AATGGGACTGATTTGCGACTGATTGTGCAGTCTCAAAAAAAAAGTTTTCTTGTAGTGTTCATAATCCCCAAAGATAGTTTCAACAAGGTCAGTTCAACCAAGGGAATAGTAAGCCACCAATTCAGCCCAACTTTCAGCAAGGTCAACAACTATCCATCGAATCAAGTGATTAAAGAATCAGATATGAGGGCTATGTTCAAGCAGGTTGTTGATCGACAAGTAAAGGGGCAGCGAGAGATGAATGAAAGGTTGGACAAGATTGAACACAAAGTTGGTGGCCATTATAATGAATCTCAAGTTAAGCTCAGAATCTAATCTCACTTTAATAGCCTTGATAACCAAATTTCTCAAGTGGCTTATACAAGCCAAAGACCATCCAGTAAGCTTCCTAGAAAACTAGAGCAAAACCCCATGGAATATTGCAATATAGTCAACCTAACGATAAAAAGGAAAAGACAATAGAGGAGATTGCTAGGCTTCCATACTATTTGGTTGGGAATAAGGTGCATGACAAAAAAAAAGGATCTAAGGACGTTGAGGGCAATGTCAAGGGAGAGTTTGTCACCGGAAGTGTTAGTTGTGATTAGTTGGTAGCTGTCGTGTCAAAAGAGGAGATTGTGGTTGAGTCTGGTGAACAAGTAGCAGAGGTCACCATTGAGAACAAGGAAGCACCTAAAGAAATTTGGGATGTGAAGAGCAAAGCTATTGAGCATCCTCCATATGTACCATCACTTCTATTTTTGGGTTGTTTCCTCACAAAAGCTCAAAAGAAAGAGCTCTCTAAGTTCAATAGGAATATATGTAAGATTAGTGTGCCTATGCCAAATATAGAGAACTTATATGCAGTTTTTTCTCAAGTAAAGTTCATGAGAGCCGTCTTGGAAAACCGAGAGAGGGTTGAGGAGTTGTTAGCAAAACAATGGAGAGTTTGATCCCGAACCACCCGAACCCAAAGTTTTGTGTAAAGAACGGGATCAAGGTACATTTGTCGTCCCTTGCACCCTTGGGGATGAGAGTTTTGATGATGTTTTATGCAATTTGGGTGCAAGTGTGAATGTGCTATCCTTTGAGATATTAAAGAACCGGGAGTTGCTAATATAAGGAGTACACCACCTCCATTTCATTTGGAGATGCGTCCACAAAATATCCGGTAGAGAAGCTTGTTCACTATCCACTTAAGATTCGAGAATGCACAGTACCAACAAACTTCACAATAGTGGAAATGGAACCGATCTGCAGGATGACAGTTTCTAAACACGGTTGGAGTAAACATAGATTTTGTCAACAAGAAAATGGTACTTAAGAGGGTTAACAAGAAAGTCTCATATCCTATCAAAACACAAAGGAAGAGGTTCCGTGGTATAATCGGGTATGAAGATCTTGACACTAAGACTCCAAGGATGGAGTTGTGGAATGAAGGAGAAAACATCAAGCTTGGCTCAATATTTCCTCGAACTAAGGCTTACTCAGCCTATTCTAAGAATGCATTAACGGAGAAAATTCTGTTTTTGATCTTCAAACTGCATAAAAATGGTGAACAACGTCGAGCTTGTATGTAAAACAAGCGCATTTGGAAGACAATCCCATAGTATCCTTGTATATAGTTTTAATCTTCTTTATTTGCTTGATTTTGGTGAGTTTTTCTTATGTGTTGTAAGTTTATTTTGATCAGGAACAAGGAGCAACTATTTGGTGAAGGAACATGAATCATGAAGTTTTAAGCTTAAGTTAAAGATCTCGACAAAATGGTCAAGTTTTGTGCTCAAAATAATGTAACAGAGAGCATGTACACAGATTTCTCGATCATGGGTCATGAAATCATCTCAAGAAATCAATCCAGAGAGGAATTTTCATCCAATGAAATGTTTCTCGACTCAAGGATCATGAGAATCAATCATGAATCAAAACACAGAGGATACTACTTGACTTTGATATGAACTTGAGCAGCAACAATGAGGAAGAAGAGGAACTCAAGGCTGAGGAGGAGCTTAGAGGTGATTGTGGAACTGCCAAGACAATGAAGATGCCAACCGGACCAATAACCAGAGCCAAGGCCAAACAACTCAACAAATTGGTGGGTGGAATGTTGAAGCAGAATCAAGAAGAAGCGCACAAGTCCACAATGTCTTAGTATCAATTCAGGATTGTAAAGAGATATAAATGGGTTTGTGATCCATTAGCACTCTTTTTCCTTCACTTGTCTTTTGTCCCATTAGGTTTTGGCAAGTAAGGTTTTAATGAGGTTTTTGGGCCACAATGGAACAAGAGAACCCATTTATACTTATATCTATTTTAGGCCCATTTATATTTTGGGTTTTTTACTTTTACAGGAACCCTAGCTATTAAAGGCTTGTAAACTCTCTTTTTCAAGTCAATTATCTTTTACCTTCAAACAACTCATCTAAATAGTTCACTAGTTGGAAAATCCAACTCGTTCATCCTTTTGGTTCAAAAATCCATCAAAGGAAGCACCCAGCTGTTCAAGAGAAGTTCATATCTCCTACACTAAAGTTATTCAATCCATAAGTTCCCTAGAAATCACCACCAGACTCCATCTATTTTGCACTCGTATCTCTTTACCCTTTGGTCAGATTGAGCTGAAACTTGACCAGCCAACAATTCAGCTTCCCAACTCTGCACCTATAAGTTTTCAGCCAAGCTCAACCGACCCCTAAACTCGAGCAAACTTGGCCAAGTTCAGTTTTGAAACTTGACCTTACGACTTCTCAACTTCAGCAATTCAATCCTTATACCTAGGACGGTCATATCATGTGGTATCAGAGCAAGATCTGAAAGTTGAGTGTTCTTAATCCTTAGATCTTTTTGTTTTTTTTTAAGTTTATTTAAGTAGATATACAATTGCTTTAAACCCAGAAAACTGTCTGTTCATATTCCCTGTCAAAATTTTTCCTTAAGCTTGCTGAGATGATTAGATTTAGTTAGTGGTTGTTTGTATTCCATTATATCTGTAATAGTTTATGTAAGAACAGTCTACTGGTGAATTGTTTACTTGTTGCTTGTAGAAATATGTCGTAAGATGATGCATAAGCAAGCAACATAGCAAACAAGAAGCTCTTAATCGAAGCTATGACTACAAAGTTTGAAAGTATGATGGCTTCTCACATCAATGCTCTTAGAGATGAGCTCAAACCCCCTTCTGATGCTGAACAAAGAAGAGGAAACACAACACCACGTTCTGGGAGAGGAGGAATGACTCATTCAAACCAATCTGAGCATAATAATGAAGACACTACAGACTACTATTGACATAGTAGTGATCATTCTCACCATAGTAACAGAAGCTGTAGACAGCAATGTGCAGCAACTGATCAACGAGCCAGCAATCTCAATGGTCTTAAGCTCAAAATTCCACCATTCCATGGAAAGAATGACCCATATGCATATTTAGAATGGGAAAGAAGATGAGCTGGTGTTTGACTGTCAATATTATACAGAGGAGAGCAAGGTGAAGCTAGCAGCAACTGAATTCTATGACTATGCTCTCAGTTGGTGGGATCAGCTAGTCACAACCAAAAGGCGCAATGGTGAACTCCCAATCAGAAGTTGAAGGCGTATGAAGACTCTTCTAAGGAAATGGTGTGTTTGAGGGCATTACAACAAAGAATTGCATCAACAGCTGAGGAGACTAACGCAATGTAGCAAGTCCATGGAGGACTACTTTCAGGAATGGAAACATTGATGTTGCGAGCTGATATCTCAGAAGATATAGAGGCAACAATGGCAAGATTTTTGGGAGGTTTGAACCGAGAAATTCAAGATCAGGTTTATATGGATCTTGAGGAGATGCTACACAAGGCCACTCTTATAGAGCACCATCTTGCAAGGAGAGGCAAAAAAAGATCTGGTTTTAGTAACCAGCAAAGCTCAAGGTCTGAATACAAAAGCGAAAATAAGCCTTAGTTCCAAAAGACTTATAAGCCATCTATTGTGGCTAAGGATGATAATTCTTCCAATTCCAAGGGTAAAGAATTTGCAGAATCTATTTTCAAACCAAGAGTAGCTCGTTCCAGAGATGTCACCTGTTTTAAATGTCATGGACGTGGTCACTATGCCAATGAATGCTCTAACACTCGTGTAATCATACTTTTGGACAATGGTGAATATGCATCGGCTGATGAGAATGAAGAAGAGCCTATGGAAGAGAGTGAACAATTTCCAGTTCAAGGAAACATCATAGTTGCTAGAAGGACTCTCAGTTTGTAGTCTAAACCAATGGAAGAAGAGCAAAGGGAAAATTTGTTCCACACTAGATGTTTAGTAAATGGTAAAGTGTGCAGCCTTATCATCGATGGGGGTAGTTGCACAAATGTGGCTAGTGAACCCATGGTCAAGAAACTCAACCTGAAGCTACAACCTCATCCTTAACCATATAATCTGCAGTGGCTAAATGAGAAAGGCGAAATGAAAGTGCAGAATTAGGTGCAAGTTTAACTCTCTATTGGCAAGTATGAGGATGGAATACTATGTGATGTGCTACCTATGGAGGCAGGACACATACTTTTTGGGCATCCTTGGCAGTTTGATCGCAAAGCAATTCATGATGGATACGCAAATCGCCATTCCTTTGTGTTTAAAGCAGGAAAACCACTCTAGTTCCTTTGACTCCTAATGAGGTCTATCAAGACCAACTACAGTTGAAGAACAATAAGGATACTAGCATAAAGAAGTCTAACTTCCTATCTCATCATAATGAATTTAAGAGTGCTATGTATGAAGATAAATCTGTGCTCTTATTTGTTTATACTATGACTGACCTAACACCGGTATTACCGAGTGAAATGCTTAAACTCTTGTAGGATTTTGCGGATGTATTCCCATAAGAGAATCCTAAAGGATTACCACATATAAGAGGAATCGAGCATCAGATTGACTTTGTTTTCGGGTCTACTCTTCCGAACAGACCTGCATACAAAACCAATCCCATGGAAACAAAGGAACTTCAGAAGCAGGTCGATCAAATGATGGATAAGGGATTTATCTCTGAAAGTATAAGTCATTGTGTTGTTCCTGTACTCCTTGTTCCCAAAAAGGATGGAAGCTGGCGCATGTGTGTGGACTGTAGAGCTATAAATAACATCACGGTTAAGTATCGCCATCCTATCCTTAGGCTTGATGATATGCTTGATGAATTGCATGGTTCTTGTATCTTTTCTAAGATTGATTTGAAAAGTGGCTATCATTAGATTAGAATAAAGGAAGGGGATGAATGGAAAACGACATTTAAAACTAAGTATGGCCTTTATGAGTGGTTGGTTATGCCATTTGGTCTCACTAATGCACCTAGTACTTTCATGAGACTAATGAATCATGTTCTTAGAGCTTACATTGGTGTCTTTGTGGTAGTTTACTTTGATGACATCTTGATTTATAGTAAGAACTTGATTGATCATTTTGAGCATGTTTGTCTTGTGCTATTGGTGCTTAGAAAGGAAAGAGTGTTTACCAACATTAAGAAATGTTCCTTTTGTACAGATAACCTTGTCTTTCTGTGTTTTGTGGTTAGTGCAGATGCCATTAAGGTCGACGAAGAGAAGATTAAAGCCATCAAAGATTGGCCTAGTCCGACTACAGTTGGAGTAGCCGCAGCTTCCATGGTCTCGAGGTTTATCAAGGACTTTAGTACCATTGTTGCACCACTCACAGAAGTTATCAAAAAGGAAGTTGGCTTCAAATGGGAACAACCGCAAAAGGAGGCATTCCATAACTTGAAGGATAAGCTTATTAATGCACTAATTCTCATTCTCCTTGATTTTACTAAAGCTTTTGAGATTGAGTGTGATGCTTCAGAATTAGGAATTGGCGTAGTACTGATGCAAGACAAGAAGCTTATAGCATATTTCAGTGAGAAGCTGAGTGAATCAACCTTGAACTATCCAACCGATGATAAGGAGCTATATGCTTTGGTCAGATTACATCAGCAATGGCAGCACTATAGGAGTTCGTTATCCACACATATTACCAATCACTCAAGCACTTAAGAGGACATCAGAAGCTTAACAAAAGGTATGCTCGATGGGTAGAATTCATTGAGACCTTTTCCTTTCTAATTAAGTACAAATAAGGTAAGGAAAATGTGGTGGCCGATGCCCTTTCTCAAAAGTACGCTCTTCTGTTCACTTTGGAAACTAAACTATTTGGATTTGAGCACTTGAAAGAGCTATATGATGATGATAACGAGCTTAAGAAGCCTTTGCAAAAAGTGGGAAATTTGCTTGGGGAAAATACTTTCAGCATGTTATTCTTTGATAATCGTCTCTGTATTCCTGATGGTTCTGTTCAAGATCTTTTAGTCTGGGAAGCTCATGGAGGAGGTTTGATGGGTCACTTTGGCTATGCTAAGACACTTAAGGTGTTGACAGAATACTTTTATTGGCCTCACCTAAAACATGATGTTGAGAGGATCTGTTCTCGATTTGCAACTTGCAAACATGCCAAATTTAAGGTTCAACTAAGTGGTTTTTATATTCCTTTACCAATTCTTACTCATCCTTGGACAAATATTTCAATGGATTTCATAGTAGGTTTGCCTAGAACTCGAAATAGAAAGGACTCTATTGTTGTAGTTGTAGACAGATTCTCTAAGATGTCTCATTTCATTGCTTGACATAAGACTGATGATGCATCTCATATAGCTACTTTGTTCTTTAAGGAGATTGTTAGGCTTCATGGCATGCCTAGGACCATTGTATCTGATAGAGACACTAAGTTGCTAAGCCATTTTTGGAGAACTGTTTGGTTGAAATTAGGAACTAAGCTAGTGTTCTTAACTACA
The DNA here is from genome assembly GCA_900406405.1 of Lepidium africanum. Classification (NCBI taxonomy): domain Eukaryota; kingdom Viridiplantae; phylum Streptophyta; class Magnoliopsida; order Brassicales; family Brassicaceae; genus Lepidium; species Lepidium africanum. The sequence goes on along the minus strand of OVAX01004272.1, from coordinate 7,334 downwards.
TGTCACCTCAGACTGATGGCCAAACTGAGATAGTCAATAGGACTCTAGGTACTCTTCTGCGTGCTAAGGCTCATGAGAACATAGAAAAGAGGACTCAACAATATGCTAACCAATCTAACAAAGGAAGCCGCCAAGTGGTATTTGAAGTAGGTGATCAAGTTTGGTTGCATCTGCGCAAGGAAAGGTTCCCAGTTGAGAGGAAGTCCAAACTAATGCCCATAATTGATGGACCATTCACAGTCACCAAGCGGATCAATGACAACGCCTATCAACTCGATCTTCAAGGTAAGTATGATGTTACTTCCAGCTTCAATGTGTTTGACTTGATCCATTTTGTTGCAGATGATCCAGATTTGAGGACAAATCCTTTTCAAGAGGGAGGGGATAATATGAACCTGAGCACCAACAATGAGGAAGAAGAGGAACTCGAGGCTTAGGAGGAGCTAGGAGGTGATTGTGGAACTACCAAGACAATCGAGATGCCAACCAGACCAATAACCAGAGCCAAGGCCAAACAACTTAACCAATTGGCGGCTGGAATGTTGAAGCAGAATCAAGAAGAAGACGCACAAGTCCACAATGCCTTAGTATCGATACATGCTTGTGAAGAGGTATAAATGGGCTTGTGATCCATTAGCACTCTTTTTCCTTCACTTGTCTTTTGTCCCATTGGATTTTGGCAAGTAAGGTTTTAATGAGGTTTTTGGGTCACAATGGAACAAAAGAACCCATTTATACTTATATCTATTTTAGGCCTATTTATGTTTTAGGCCTTTTACTTTTACAACAACCGTAGCTATTTAAGGGCCTGTAAACTCTCTTTTTCAAGTCAACTATCTTCTACCTTCAAACAACTCATCTAGATAGTTTACTAGTTGGAAAATCCAACTCGTTCATCATTTTGGTTGGAAAATCCATCAAAGGAAGAACCCAGCTGTTCAAGAGAAGTTCAGATCTCTTGAACTAAAGCTATTCAATCCATAAGTTCCCCAGAAATCACCATCAGACTCCATCTATCTTGCGCTTGTATCTCTTTACCCTCTGGTCAGATTGAGCTGAAACTTGACCAGCCAACAATTCAGCTTCCCAACTCCGCACCTATAAGTTTTCATCCAAGCTCAACCGACCCCTAAACTCGAGCAAACTTGGACGGGTTCAGTTTTGAAACTTGACCTTTTGACTTCTCAACTTCAGCAACTCGATCCTTACACCCAGGAGGGTCATATCAGACTTGAACGTGACTATGAGCCACGAAAAATCTCAACCATAGCCTCAAAAAATTTGATCGAGAAATTGAACTAGAGAGAAGCCATGGGTTCAACAATATATTTCACGATCATGACCTCGTGATATTGAATCGTGAAAAAGAACCAGAGCGAATATATCAAAATTTTGACAAATTCTCGAGCATGGATTGTGAATTTTGTCAAGAAAAGTGACCAGAGAGCGACAAGACTTACATAAGTCAAATATCAACCTAGAGATCAAGAAAAGTGGTCAAAATCTGCAATCAGAACATCACGTCGAGCAAAATGTTAAAATCTCGTTGTGTCGAGATTACAAACAAGAGGAATTCAAGAGAGAAATCATGATTTCTCAACTTGGAGCTTGTGAAATATGACCAAAAAACATGGCCAAAGAAGAAGCAAAGCGTGATCAAATGTTTCACGAGCATGAATCATGATTTCTGATTGTGAAATCATGCTAGAGAGATTCACGAGACTAGTGATGTTTTCTCGATCAATGGATAGTTAAAATCAATCGAGAAAAGTAACCAGAACATGAAGCTAAAGTCAAGATCGATCGGTCCTACTTTGAATCAATCGATCCATGTACCTCTCTTTTCTTTTTACCACTTTTAACCGATTTTCAATGTTTTAACTCAATCAATTTAACCCAGATTTTGTGGTTACAAAACCTTATCCTCTTAATATTTTTCATGATTTTAAAAAGGATTTTCAAAGACTTTATCTATCATTATTTCTTTTAACTTCTCTACTTTGAGTTGAAGCTTTACTCTTCTAACTTCTTGTGATTTTGTGTGAATTCTTAAAAGTTCATTCACTATCTTGCAATATTTACTACTCATCCAAGGTATGTATTCTTAAACTCTTTTTTCATGGAAGCTCCAACCTCAAATTAGGTATTCTCCATGAAACTTGAATTTGGATGTTTTGTTTGGAGATTTGGCTTGTATTGTGATGAGTTCATTTGTGTAACTTGACTACAGCATGAAATTGCAAGAATTTTTGGAGAAATTTGGAATTTTGAGAAGTTAGATTTTAGGCTAGGAATAGTGACGAATTTGTGAAAAGCTTTTGAAAATCTTGTAATTTGACATGATTTAATCTTAACTTTGATGCTCTTAGTAATGGTTTAAAGCTCTATGTTGATGGACTTGTCTATGTAGCTCATATTCACTTTGAGAATTCAATCATTTGGGTTTCACTTGCTAGATACTTAAAAGAATTTTTGAGAACTCTAGTGAATTGGGTGTTGCTAAGAATTGATGAGGTGTTGAGTTGATCAACTAATTACTTAGAGAGAGAATTGAAATTCGGACATTGCAATTCTCTTCTCCAGTCATAGGCATTATCTTACTCTCTTTGGATATCTTGTAGAATGAATGCCACCAAAGCCTAGTAACCGTCCACTTCTTGACACTAAGGCCTTAAAAGGAAACGACAAAGCTCCGGTTGAGACGTCAAAGATGGTGCACACAAATGATAAGTCTTCCACAAAGCAATCTCAATCATCTCAAGCAAGCAAGGGGTCACCGGTTCCTCTAGGAACTTGGTCCTCCTGGAATTTGACGATCTTCTTTGGTGTATATTTGATGAAGAAGAGAACCTCCGTCGTGAGCATGAAGAGGTATCTCGAGAGTATGATGATTCTCCGGTCCGAGGAGCCACTACTCCATGATAAGGTATCGATTCAACCACTTTTTACATAGTTTTTAGTTTTCTTTTTCACTTTTGCTTTGCTTTGTTGAGGTCTTTCTTTCTCAGTTTTGTTTTCTCACCGAGACGGTGAGAAGTAAGTTTGGAGGACGGGACCGGTTAGTTGCTAATGTCTATTTGAGTTGTTTGGTTTTATTTCTTTTGAGTCATTGCATTGCATAAAAACCCAAAAAGCCAAAAAAAAAAAAAAGAAACCACAAACAAAACCCCAAAATTGTTTTTCCTTTCCTTGCATTCATTTAGTGTTAAGTGAAACACTAAACCCACTAGATACTAATAAGTTTTAAACCCCTCTTCTAAGAACAAGAATGAAGTGTTGAAGCTTTGAGTTGATCAAAAAGAATGAAAAGAAGTGAGAAAAGCCTTGTGAGAAAAGGTAGAAATTAGGATCATTGTGGGGATTAGATATAGCTTGGGATTAAGTTTGATATTTGTGTATTTGGGTAGATGAGGTTCTATTCTTGTATGCATCTATTGGCTTTTACCTTTAACATTCTTCTAAAGCTCATTCTATTAATTGAGAGATTCTTGTATTAAACATCTTTAGTCATATATGAGAAAACATCATTTTTATCTCTTGAACCTTACCCTTAGTCAAATGAGCTCATTGAATATGCAAAACTTGATTCATGGTTCTATTTAAACAATGTCAAAAGGAAGTAGAATTGGGATTGAGTTGTGAAAAGTATGACAAAGGTTTTTAAGTAGACTTGCTTACCTAGCATCCTAGAATTACTAACTTGGACATTGAGGTTAACATTGGATAAGCATGCTTTGGCTTTGAGTTCCTTCTTAAAGCCTGTTCTTCGATTTTATTCGTTTGATTGCTTGAGGAAAAGCAAAAGGCAAGTCCGGGGGAGTTGATATATGTGAATATTACGCAAGTTTTCATTGACATTTTGCATCATTCTCAATCATATAGGTTGCTTTGATCTCATTTTAGATAGCATTTTGCATATTCCATCCATTAAAGTCTTAGGATAATATATTTGCATATTTTCTTCCTTTTTGGTATTTTAAAGTGGATTAGAGCATACTCTTGGAGGTGTGGAAGCTAAGGAACCAATTGTACAAGCAAGGAAGCATCACGAAATGAAGAGGAGAGTTCCAAGAAGAATTCTCAAGCATATGCTCAAGAAAAATGCCAGAGAAAATGAAGCAGAAAGTCCAAAGATGAAATTCTCAACCCCTTTGCTTGAGAATTATGCTCAAGAATCTTGCCAGGCGAATTTTTATATTTGGCTCGACCGGCTTTGTCTCTGGTTGACCCGGTTCTGTTTTTAAACTTTAAAACCCTATTGTTTAAGGGTTTAGAACATCACTCTTTTAATTTCCAGCCACTCAAAACATATTTGAGAGAGAGTTTTAGGGAGAATACTAGAGACCCATTTGGATGATCCTTTTTGGATCATTCCTTTAATCTATTTGAAGTATCTATTTATCTTATCTCTCCTCTATTTCATTATGAGCATCTTTTCTTATTTTATTTTGTGTTCCATTGTTATGATTTGTGAGCAGTCTTTTGATGGGTTGATGGTTAGGTGGATCTATGGTTAGATGATTGATTTTTGATACTTAGGTTGGTAGATGCCTTCGTATTAGGTGTTCTTAATGCCAGATTTAACTTGGCCATTTGAATCTAGATGTTAGGATATTTTCTGCCCCGAAGGTGTTTGTGAAAATTCCCAAATAACTTTTTTATGAGCTTTTCTTTCCTAGTCATTGAAAGGTGAAGTTAAGGCGATTAGTGGACTTAATGGACTTATGTTTAATGCTTATTAATCTTTGAATTGACAAATGAGAGTTTAGCTCAATTATTATAGAGGTCATTGCCACGAGAGTGAAATGTTTAAGTGTTGTGTTTGATGCCGTTTGGTTTTTGCTCTGGTTTTGTTAACTATCCTCTTTTGTTTAGGCTCTGCAGGAGTTTGGTCTGCCTTTTTTCAGTGTTGTTCTTAGTTGGTTCCTTGGTCTGTATTGGCTCTGTTTATTATCTTAATGAAATTTGAGTTTTGTGTCAAAAATAAGAATCAAAATATGAGATTATTCGTGACAAAAAACACATGAGATTAATAATTAATATTATAAATTAATTGGCTTTTTAATATTTTTCTGGGCCCACAAGGCCATTAGGCCCCACATGAATCTTTATGCTCTTACTGGAGATTGAAAAGGGTCGAACCCTCGTGGTGCCCAGAGACCAGATTATTGGTTTATGTCTAACTCTTCAGTTGCTCTGTTCAGTAAATTTATTTAATTATGTACTTATAGTTGGGAAAGTTAGGTGAGTAACATATATCTAAAAACTAATTAAGAAAATGACAATCATTTGTATGAAATTAGATACCTTACAATGGCTTATTTGTATACATATACGAAACTAATCCTCAAAGTTTAATTTAAGGGTGCGTCTTATGAAAACAAAAAGATTTAATGCTAGCCGAGTTCTTTTCAGTCTAGTGGTCAGAATGATCTAGATAATGCCTATGACATTTAGGGTTTGATTCCTCCACTCTATCAATTTGGCAGATTAAATAGGAATTTTAAAGGTTGTGCTTGCGTATGGATTGGTACTTGTCGATCCAATTATTGACAAAAAAAAAAAAAGATTTCATGCAAGATATAGTTTGGATCTCCTTCTCAAATGGAGCTGAGATATTGTGCACTCAGTTATACTATTTGAAAACAAAATAATTGTCTACAGTAACGTTTAGAGATATCTCTGTTAAAAATATTTGAACCAAAATATTATTTTATTATTATTTATTTACCAGAATTGTAATTTCCTACAATGGTGTTTAGATTCAACATCTTATTTTTTCTATTTTAACCTTCCAACTCATCATCTCTCTCCTTCACCTAATATTATAATATTTATTTAATTTTATATTTGAATTTAAAAGGTAATTTTTTTTATTATATGTAAATAATTAAATGATAAAAAATTCTAAAACATATAACAACTCATGTTTAGTGATTTTGTTGCCTAAACTTCACATGGCAAACACAAACAATAATAGAACATATTTTGAGGGTTTAAATCAGTAATTTACAAATAAGTTAACTGATAAGTGAGTAATTATCGAATAAAATAATGGTTATCGGTTAAGAGTTACTACTAGATAAGAAAATATCTAAAGATCTTTATAGGTAATTAGAGAAATACAATTTCAAAAACAGTAATAGTGTTGATTTTGAATTCGAGATGAACCCTAACTATATGAAAATTGATTCTATTTAGTGCTACCGAAATGAACAAGAGACATAAACATCTCGGAAAGTTAATAAACTCTCGTGCCTTCTTCGATCTAGGGTTTCGAATGCAATGGTTAGAGACGATGGTGATAGGCGATGGACGAAGATAAGTTATGAGAAGATGGATATTTTAATGGAAACTGAAGAAGAGATTGGAAGTGAAACAGAAGATCAGATGAAGAAGATAAGAAATTTTAGAAGTGGAACAACAATGGCTTTGGAGAACAAGATGAGACAAAGAGAGTAAGACAATTTTTTAAAAAAATTCTTTTATGGAAAACTGATATTTTAACTTTCAAAAAGGAAAACGGGAATACCTGACTTTAGTATGCCTCTCTCTTATCTCTCAACAGCAACCTTTTGTGAAGACAAACTTGTTGCCGTTGATAATTTTTCTCGGCGTCTTCCGGTCTCACCACCACCAGGAAAGGAAGCATGCTCTGTTGTCGCTTCATATCATTATCACCAATCCTTCGCCGTCACCACCTTTCTAACGTGCCAGAAAAATTGGTTGTAGATGGCTCTATATTTTTGTCAACAATCAGATCCTCATAGCTTGCCTGTGGGTGGGGTGATGTCTCGACGGGGGCCTCTCTTCTTTGGCTGCATGAGAACATCGACTCAAAAGTTGTAGATTCCAGCAAGGCCACCTTCACCGGAGTTTTTGTAGATCTGCAGATGCCTTATCCTCTCCGACTCACGTATGCATGGCGGGGTTCTCTTCGGTGTTTTTCCATGCTTGTCGTGCACTACAAGAAAAAGGGGTGATTTCCGACGGCCAAATCCGTCGGAAATTCCGTCAGAAATAGCCTTACCGACGGCGTAGTCACGGGAAATAAGCCGTCGGTTCGGTGTGGTCAGAAAATCTATTTCCGTCGGAATCCGTCGGAAATAATTTATCCGTCGGAATCCGTCAGAAATTTCCGACGGAATACCCGTCAGTTTCTGTCGGACGTTTCCGACGGATAAATTATTTCCGATGGATAAATTATTTCCGACGGATTCCGACGGATAAATTATTTCCGACGGATTCCGACGGATAAATTATTTCCGACGGATTCCGACGGAAACCTACGGAATATTAATTTTTATTTTTTTAAAAAATAAAATAAAATTTAT
>OVAX01004271.1:0-14130 GCA_900406405.1 Lepidium africanum | reverse complement strand
ATCATTGTTTTCATTGCATTCTATGTGAGTGTACCAGTTTTACCTATTGAGTCTTGAGTCATTAGAACTTAGAAACATCCACATGAAGAAGAGGCTGAGGAGTGGCTGTGGCTTTTTCAATTCTTCCTCAGCATTTAAAATCTGCACATCGGTTATAGAGAGAAGAACACACACTAAATTGTGTTCCACGTGTAGTGTGAGAGTTGTTGTGATAAATTATTTTGATTGGTCTTTGAGTTGAAGAAGTGATCCATATGTCATGATATAGAAGCTCGAAAATGCTGATGTGTGGAGTTCTGGAGAGACATAATCTCTTATTATATATATATATATATATATATATATAATTTTTGTAGAGTTGTTGAGACACCAAGGTACAGCCACTGTAGACTTTGTTATCCATCATAAGTTCTATAAAACCATGTAAATGAGTAATAGTCTTCACTAGATTTGAGATAATCTACATTTTGTTTCTCTTTGAAGAGAAAACGACCATGGAAGGGAAAGGAGTAACCCATATGCACTTGAAGGGAGAAAATTCCTTGTTCACATATCTTTGAAGGCCAAAAATACAGGTTTGTTTTGCTTTTTGCCGAAAAGAATTCTTGCAAAGTCAATTCCAACTTCTTGTTTCATCGAGGAAATTTTGTGTGTCATGTGCCTTCAAATGAGTGATTAGCTTTTGTTTCCAGTTTATACCCGGTTATTGCGGCAGTCTCTATTATTACTGTTTCTCTTACTTTGTGTGGGACATGTTGGCCTTATTGAACTTGAGTATCTGATTAATCTTTCAAAAATATCTACACATCATCTTGTTTTGTGTGGTTATGAATAAGACCTTTCGTTCATTTTATAGGTGACCTTACGTACTCTCTCTCATCTGTCAAGCTTTAGCAAATCCTATTGCATTTCTCATCTCCTTCTTTCACTTAGTAAGTCTATCTGCCCCTCTTCTTTAAAATGGTTGATTTTTTTTTTTTTTTGTGTTTTCAAACAATTTGTGTGTGATGATTGTAGGTCTGAGATGGACAGTTCTGAAGCATGTTATGATGAAATGGAGGCACAGACGACAATAGATATGTCTCGTGATCAACAGGAGATGACTCTGATAAACAAAGACGGAAGCACACTATCTTCAGGAGGTTTCTCTCAAAGCAGACGAGATAACAGTACCACAATACCTATAGGAGACACCGAATCTTTACCAGACTGTTGGGGACTTTACAATTTCCCTGGTGAGTCTGTGGGGATGAATTTAGATATCTTGTGTGCCATGCGGGCCGGAAACATAGATTTTCTGGAAAAAATGAAAAACTGGGAAACACCAATGGGATGCTTCAAGAACGACAAAGAAGATTCCATTCTTCACATTGCTTCTGCTTCTGGTCATCTTAGGCTAGTACAAAGCATAGTCTGTGAATGCCCATATCTTCTGTTAGAGCCAAATTGGAATGATCAGATTCCACTTCATGTTGCGGCTTGTTCAGGCCAATCAGAAATTGTTGAATTTCTTGTTTTGTGTCTAAGACATGTTTCAGATATCCTTGCTAAAGCAAATAGGGGCAGGCTGAATCCATATGTTCTAAGGGACAAAAATGGAGATACCCCGCTCCACTTAGTCTTGAAAGAGGTATCATTTTCATTTTTCTAGAGATTTTGGTAAGAAATAATTACTCAAAATTCTCCTTTATGTTTTAAATTATCAAAAATATCTCCTTTATGGACCTTAGGGAAAGTACCCCTTTTATGTTTTAAATTATCAACTGTCCCTTTTTCGAATTGCAAATTAATTAATTTAGATGAATTTAAATGACCTTAATAGACTTATTAGTTCATATTATTTATTCCAAATCTTTTGTTCTTCTAATTTTCTTAATATCTCAAACAACTTACTTTTTTAAACTACGATCTAATGCATCGATGATATTTGTCCTAGGTTTTGATGTCTAAGCAACCCTACGTATACCAGCCATGGCTACTACGTATGTTTACAGATGCATCTAAGAGCATGATTAAGACTGCTTTCTGTCTTGTGAATGCGGAATGTGCTTCGTTTCTTGCAAACAAAGATGGAGTATCTCCCTTGTATTTGGCTGTTGAAGCTGGTAATGTATCACTTGTGAATGCTATGTTGAACCACCCATGTAATAACGTCCAAGCCAACACCTCTGAGCCAGCCTCGCAATTGGAAGAGAGAAAATCGCTTGTGCATGCAGCTATAAAATCCAAGAATATAGGTGTGTTTCTAAATTAAAGCTAGCCGTTCAGATTTTTTACTTAAATTACTTAATCGATTTCCTACTGCTTTGGGCAGATATTCTTAATATTATTTTCCAAAAATACCCGAGTCTTGTCAACGAGCGAGACGAAGAAGGACGAACTTGTCTTTCAGTTGCAGCATCTGTAGGGTTTTATAAAGGCTTATGCATGCTATTAGACAAAACATCGTTAAGTGTCTTTGAGTGTGACGAGGATGGTTCCCTTCCAATCCATACGGCTGTGGAGAAAGGTCATGAGGATATATGTAATGAGCTTATATTACGTTTTCCGGATTCAGTAGAGCAGATTAACAAAAAAGGTCAGAACATTCTTCACATTGCAGCAAAGAGTGCAAAAGCTAGATATACTATCACGCATCATATAGTATGGGATGTGATGTATCGTATGATACAGGAGCAAGATGTGGATGGGAATACACCCGTGCATCTGGCCACCATATATTGGCGCCCTAAATTTCTTCATAAGCTTGTAAACTATTCACCTTATTCAATCCAAATAAAAGTCTTGAATAAACAGAACGCTGATGGCTTGAGACCTCTGGATATTGCAGAGAAAAATCTGCAGCCTGACTACGTGTTTCGGGAGGTATAACCTATCTCTAACTTTCCATTATTTTTTGTTTAAATATAAAACAACAGAAACCTTATTGCACATCTTTGTGGTACAATAGAGAATGACCTTGATGGTCTTGCTTAAACATTGCTCGGGGAGAGGTGTTTTTTGGCTACCGACGAGTGGGATGACACTAAGAAGTAGATCAGAAAAAGTAGTTGGTAGTGGAAAGTACAAAGACCTTATACAAGTTCTTCTAGTGGTGACAGCTCTTGTAACGACCGTAACGTTTGCTGCGGGTTTTACAATGCCAGGTGGCTTTAACAGCTCTGATACAAAACCTGACTCAAACATCACTGATCCAATACATGGCAAAAAAATCACTGATCCAAAACCTGGCAAAAACAGCTCTGATCTTGGCATGGCCATTTTGGTGGATAACTCATACCTCAAAAATTTTCTTATTTTAGACACCGTGGCAATGTATAGCTCCATGATAGCAATAGTTGCTCTAATCTGGGCACAATTAGGAGATCAAGAACTCACACAAAGAGCGTTTCATCTGGCTTTACCATCACTCTTCATTGCGCTAATCTCCATGGCTGCCGCATTCTTTACTGGTGTGATGGCTACAATATCCCCTAGCAATATGCTTAGTACTACCTTAACCATTGTATATTGTATTTTTTCTGTGGCGACCGGATTCCTCCTTGCCCCTTTCATGATCCCGCAGATTTCTGGCATTCCTATCTTCACAAGGCTCACAGGTGTTTATCTCGCTATTATTTTGAGGTTTACTAATGACAACGATGATGATGAAAAGAATTACACCTCTGGCAATGGACACATGTGTGTGAAGAGGGTGGAATCGGAAAAATCCTCAAGCGGAAACCAAGTGGAAAAGTCGAAAGTGCCTTAAAGAGAACTTCTGAAATACCAATTTCCATAATTGTTCAGTGTTGTTTTATGGTTTTTTGTCGTCTAATTTCTGGATGTAATAAATTATGCAAGTATTTTCTGGATGTAATTTCTTGATACCATCTGTTAATTGTTAAAATCACTATTATATTTGTTATATCATTTACACGAAACAAAACACAAACCAAAAATAGAACAATGACATTTTAAAAAAAGAGGAAACCAAATAGATATGAAAATCAGGAAATTGTTAGACCAATTTGATTTTAAACATAAACATCAACCAAAAATTATCTCTGGATTAAGATAGAAAATATTTATTTGTTGAAAGTAAGATATAAGATTTAACATATAATTAATTATTATATCCACAGTCCTAGGTGATGGTGATGGTTGGAGAAATGGTAGCTAAGAGGTTGTGTCGTCTTGTGATGGTCTGGAGGATTGTGTCGTCTAGATTAAAGGCCAAGTTAATAGGCCTTATTGTATTTGTGTGTATAATGCAGGCCCATGTGCAGAACACTATAAGAACTAAGCTTTTCAACTACGTGATACTTTTTTCTTGGTTGATACTGAATTACTGAGTGATACATTTCAGTATCTTCCAACACTAATGCTCTCTCACTACAAGAAATAGCATCAAATATGGACGGCAAGAATCGTCTGGATTCTGTCTCAAATAGCCATTCCACACAGTTTCTAGACAACAATTGTTTGTCCATTACAGGTTGTCGAGAATGCCAATTCGTCTGGAAATTGTCTGGAAGTTGAGACGACATACAGACGAACTTCTTGTTCAGTCTAGATTTCCAGACGATTATTTTTAAGACAGTTCTAGACAGTCCCAGAGTAAATGTGTCTAGAGAAGAGGGTCCATTCTGTCTGGAAATTTCAGACAATTTTAGAGAACAAAACGGTGTCTAAACTTTTTATAGACAGACTTGGATGGTTATTGTTGTCTGGTATATGGGACAACTTGAAACAACAGAAACCTCTGTAATTATAGTCGAGATTGTTGTTTTGATTGTTTTACCGGTTTAATGCTAAAAATGTGAATCTGCATAATTTAGAATGCAAAACTACATAAACACAAGCACAATAGATACAACATTGAACCACAAATGTCATAAGTAGTACTTAAACTTCATAATTACTCTAAGTAGCAAGAGTGTTGTGAAAAATTATGTCCCAAAAGTTGATCAAACTTAAGTACTTAAGGCAACAAAAGAGTTATTTATAGTAAGGAAGTTCACTGCTGATCCTAAGCAAGAGTAGTTGGATCCAACCTTTTGAAGAGGGATGACACTAAGAAGTAGATCAAAGAAAGGACATCATGTTGATCAGTCCAAAGACATTGTCCAAGTTCTTCTAGTGGTGGCAACTCTTGTAGCAACCCTGACGTTTGCTGCAGGTTTTACAATGCCAGGTGGCTTTAACAGCTCTGCTCCAAATTCTGGCATGGCCATTTTGGTCAATGACCTAAACCTCAAATTTTTTCTTATTTTTGATTCCATGGCAATGTATAGCTCAATTATCGCAATATTTTCTCTTGTCTGGGTACAGTTTGGACATCAAGAACTCGAGCAAGGTGCGTGTAATTTGGCTTTAACATCACTCTTCACTGCTTCACTATTCATGTGTTGCGCGTTCCTTTTTGGCGTGGATGCTACGATAAAGCATAACAGCTTCCTTTCACACATGCTAATGTTCTTGTTCCTTGTATTTCTAATCTTTTTTTGTTATATCACATTTACCCTTCGATGTTCTCGTAATTCTTTCCCTACCCATTTTCTAGCTCTTATTTTCAAGTTTGTTCACGAAGACGACGACAATGGAAAAGATTACACCTCTGGAAATGATCAGACGTTTGAAGAGGGTGAAGTCGCTGGGATCCTCAAGCAAGATTCAAGTGGAAAAGTCGAAAGTGCTTTAGAGAGACCACTTCTGCAATAATTTATATTTGATCAGGGCATTTAATGTTTTTTGTCGTAGATGTAATAAAAGCATGTTTTTTGACTTTTTGTTCCTCCCGTGATGAACATTTGCAATGTTGGTGAAGCTTGAAGTCTTTACTAACAATAACTTGGTGAACAAGTTTCTAACAATAAGATTTGATTTGTTAGAATAAGATATTTTCCAAGTTAGTTTAGGATTAAACGGAAATAATACTAATTAGAATTAATTTTAAAAAAGTTGTTTTAATCCCTATAAATACCCTAGATGAGTTGTGTCTAAGATATGACTTTGAGAGGTGTTTAGTTTTGAGCTAATTTTCTAAACATCAATAAGAAGAGTTATTTTTTATAATCAAAGTTTTGTTACAATTCAATATACAAGTTTGGTTTATCAACTTTAATTGGTATTAGAGCTCAAGGTTATTGATCTAGGAAGCTTGATTAATCATGGGAGATGTTGATCAAAAGCCTATTTGATCTAAGGAGCATACGACCACGATACATTTCCCTTTGCTTACATCCACGAATTACACGGTGTGGGCAATGCGGATGAAAGTGTTACTACGAATCAACAAGGTTTGGGAAGTTGTTGGTGGGGATTCAAAGGATGCCGAGAAGAATGATATAGCAATAGGATTGTTATTTCAATCAATTTCGGAGGAGCTTATTATGCAAATTGACGAGCAAGAAACTGCCAAAAGGATATGGACAGCAATAAAATCTCGTTATCTTGGTGCAGAACAAGTTAAAGCAGCAAGACTTCAAACTCTAATGAGCGAATTTGAAAGGATTAGAATGGGAGAAAACGATAGCATTGAAAACTTCTTGGGAAAGTTATCCGAGTTAGCTTCAAAATCGGCTACATTAGGAAAAACAATTGAAGAATCTAAGCTTGTGAAGAAGTTCCTTAGCAACTTACCTAGGAGGAAATTTCATCCATATCATGGCAACTCTTGAGCAAATTCTTGATTTGGATTCCACGAGTTTTGAAGATATAGTTGGTAGACTCAAAGTGTTTGAAGAAAGAATTAATGATGAAGATCAACATCAGAATAATGAGAATGAGTTACTTTATTCAAATTCAAATCAAGACAATAAAGTCATGAAAGGGAAAGGACGAGGTAAAGGTGGTGATTTCCAAAACGACAAAACAAATCAAAAGGGCAAAAGGGATATGTCTAAGGTGGTTTGTTTTAGATGTGACAAACTAGGTCACTTTGCATCTAAATGTCCAACTCGATAGATGAGGATGAGAATGAGACTGAAGAAGCCGATGAATCCCTCTATATGCATGATGTGGTGTTTTTAAATTAAGAGAATCTAAATCCAAAGAAGTATGAACAACAAAAGGAAGAAGAAGGAATTTGGTATTTAGATAATGGGGCAAGCAATCACATGACCGTGAACAAGGGAAATTTCTCAGAGCTCAACGAGAATGTCAAAGGAAAGGTCAAATTTGGAGATGGTTCTCATGTGAAAATTAGGTAAAGGAGCAATTCTCTTTCCAGGGAAAATGAGAGAACAAAATCTTGTCACAAACATCTATTATATATTGAGTCTAAAGAGCAATATTCTAAGTTTGGGACAAGCTACCGAAATTGGATGTGATGTAAAGATGAAAGAAGATTATTTGAAAATTCACAATCTGAAAGGAAGGCTTCTAGTTCGAAACAAATATATATTTCTGCTAATTGATGATTACTCAAGATATATGTGGACTATCTTTCTTAAGGAGAAGAGTGATACTTTTGAAAAATTCAAAGACTTGAAAAGAATGGTCGAAAAGGAGTTGGAGAAAGAGATTGGTACTCTAAGAACAGACAAAGGAGGAGAATTTACTTCAAAAGAATTTCAAAAGTGTTGTGATTCTAAGGGAATTAAGAGACATCTAATAGCCTCTTACACACCACAACAAAATGGAGTTGTAGAGAGGAGAAATATGACACTTTTGGAGATGACAAGAAGTATCCTAAAGGCAATGAAGGTACCAAATCGTTTTTGGGGTGAAGCAATTCGACATTCTACATATCTAATTAATAGAGTACCAACAAGAGCACTAGAGAATAAGACACCTTATGAGGAGTTAAGGCAAAAGAAACCAAAAGTTGATCATATAAGGGTCTTTGGTTGTTTAGCCTATGCGAAATCACAAACTTCTAGTCTCAAGAAACTTGATGATCGATTAAACTCTCTTATGCATTTAGGAATGGAACCTGGAATAGAGGCTTATAGACTTTACATTCCAAGAAACAAGAAAGTGATAATAAGCCGAGATGTGGTTATTGATGAAAAGATGAGTTGGAATTGGGTACAAGTTCAAGATGAAACATTCAAAGAACCGGGAATGTTTTACTTGAGATGGGGAGATGATGTTGGGGTAACTAGAGAAGATCCTCAAGAGAATGATGATATAGAAGGTTCTCAAGAGAATAATGATGGAGAAGGAGAGCTTGCGGATCAAGATCTTGGAAATCAAGAAAATCAAGGAGAAAGCGAAGAGATTGAGAACGAAGAAGAGCATGAAGAAGCTCAAGGTCTTCGAAGATAAAATCGAGTTGCAACAGCTCTACGATACCTTGATGATTATGTTCTCCAAGCTAGAATAGAGTGTGAGAGGTTGTTTATGTTGGAGAAATTGATGAAAGTAATGGTCTATGAACTTGGATAATGATTGAATAGTGCTTAATAGCACTTTCCTTAAAGAGTATTTCGACCCTTATTCTCAAGCCTTGGGTTACATGAAATCCCTTCTAGGATACGACAATCAAAGTCCTCTCTTGTTCTAGGCTAAGACACAAGACAAACAATTAGATTTCTGTGTTTCGTTTATGTGTTTGATCTTTTAGAATCATATTGAATTTTATTGCCTTCAATCTCTCTTTCTCGTACTCTCTCTGTTTTGTGTAGAGAAAACAAAGTCTTATATGTAGAGGAAACTGGTTCATTATCACGAATGGTTGTGATGCTTGACGTACGTTTGCAACTGTACGTTTATTATTATAACCGTCCATTCCTAATGTTAAACATCTAACTTAAGTGTTAAATATTTAACATTAAACTTGAATGTCCAACATTAGCCTTTGTTAAATAATTTAAATGTTAAATGTTTAACATTAAACTTAAATATCCAACATTCCTCCCCCATTTAAGTTTAATCTTCGATTCAAAATCAACTTAACATAAACCAAACTCATGCATAAATGAAAATATCATGATGATTGAAATATTACACATTTCAATTACCTGAGAATCAGGATGTCCAATGGATTGAATCCTTTCAACTCATTTGGATACATGAAGATAACATACACATGAATTTCTACACTACTCTAAGTGTTTTCCTTGACACTATTGTTAGCCATGTGTCCTTATCCTTTCATGAGCATATACAAAGCTAAGTCCTGGCTTCTTGAAGTGCCTACACTTCACACCCATATAGGTAGATCTTTTTAATCTTGCACCTGTAAATGCAATTTTTCAAAAAATCTATTAAGAAGAAAACTTCAACCTATCATTTTCTTGCAGGTCTAAGCACTTACTTTGGGAGGATGTAAACTAGTGCTTCAATCTTTAAGTGTGGGCTTTCCACATTGAATTCAGCCTCTAATGTCGTATTATAGGGGAATTGGGTATCCCACCATTAAAGATTTCAAATGGACTTTTAATCTCATCCCTTTCACCGACTTTATCACTAGGTCCCTAGCTAGTCCTTTTGTTAAATGATAGCTAGATTTTGTTGAGACCACACAAAATCTAAGGTAATCACCCCGTAAGTGATCAACTCACATACCGTACTGTGTCGAACACCCAGGTGTCTCGACTTACCATTATACACTTGGCTATAAGCCTTAGCCAAAGTAGCTTGACTATCACAACGAATAGAAATATGTGATACTGCTTTTGGCCACAATGGAATCTCAGAGACTAAGTTTCTTAGCCACTTTGCCTCTCTCCTCGCCGCAGCTAATGCTACAAATTCTAATTCCATTGTCGAACTTGTAATAGAAGTTTGTTTCTCAAATACCCATGAAATGGCACCTCCACCAAGTAAGAAAACCCAACCACTTGTAGAGGAATGATCTTCTATGTTGGTGATCCAATTTGCATCTGAATATCCTTCTAAGACCGAAGGAAATCCAACATAGGTCAAACCATAATTTATAGTTCCTTTTAAATACTTGAGCACTCATCTTACAGCTTGCCAATGATGAGTACTAGGATTACTTGTGTATCTACTCAACCTTCCTACTGCATAAGCTATATCCGGCCTAGTGCTCATCATGGCATACATCAAGCAGCCAATCACTTGTGCATACTCAAGTTGTGATACCCTTTTTCCTTTATTAGGCATAAGCTTTACACTCGCATCCATAGGAGTGCTCACCGGAGAACATTTCTCATAATTGAACTTTTTAAGTACCTTTTCAATATAATGAGATTGTGTTAAAGATATTTCTTTGTTTTGACATTTAATTCTGATTCCAATAATCACATCCACCTCCCTCATATCTTTCATGGCAAGACTTGATGACAAAAACTCTTTTGTAAGTTATATTTGTCTAACGCTGGTTTCAAACATCAACATGTCATCAACATATAAGCAAATGATCACTCCATTACCAGACTCATCAAATTTGCTATATAAACACTTGTCTGCATGATTGAATTTAAATCCGTTTGACAAAACAGCCTCATCAAATCTTTAGATTTTCCTCCCTCTTGCGCCCTTAGAGATTCCTCTATGCGTAAATGGCTGCCAAGTTGTACAAGAGACAACTCTTCTTTCTTGTGTTTCAACATGTGTTTGAAATCCTTCCATGATGGTGGTAACTTGTCGATAATACTTGACACTGAGATGGATTCATCCATATTCATGTTGTGTTGAGCAAATTGCCCTATGATGCGAAGTAATTCATTGTACTGCTCCATGACTGGCCTAGAATCAGTCATCTTGTAATTATTAAAATCACTCACAAGGAACTTCTTAATAGAAGCATCCTCGACCATGTACTTCGATTCAAATGTATCCCGCAACTCCTTTGCAGACACAGCATTTTAATAAATATCAAAGAGGGAATCAGACATATCGTTTAAAATATGACCACGATATATGTAATCATCGTTCTCCCATTTGAGTAGTTTCCTTGTCTCATCCACATATTCATCTTCGGGATTCTTCGACACAGTAGGCATTGGCATACTTAGAACATACACCACATTGAGTGTTGTGAGAAGGAAGTGCATCTTCTTTTGCCATCTTTGAAAATCAACTCCTTCAAACTTATCTAATTTTCCAAACTTTGATGTCATCTCACGGACAGAGACATTAGCCACCGTTCACAAATAAATACTCTTTAAGAATGTTGGAGAAATTGATGAAAGTAATGGTCTGTGAACTTGGATAATGATTGAATAGTGCTTAATACCACTTTCCTTAAAGAGTATTTTGACCCTTATTCTCAAGCATTGGATTACATGAAATCCCTTCTAGGATATGACAATCAAAGTCCTCTCTTGTTCTAGGCTAAGACACAAGACAAACAATTACATTTATGTGTTTTGTTTATATGTTTGATCTTTTAGAATCATATTGAATTTTATTGCCTTCAATCTCTCTTTCTCATACTCTCTCTGTTTTGTGTAGAGAAAACAAAGTCTTATATGTAGAGGAAACTGGTTCATTATCACGAATGGTTGTGATGTTTGACGTACGTTTGCAACTGTACGTTTATTATTATAACCGTCCATTCCTAATGTTAAACATCTAACTTAAGTGTTAAATATTTAACATTAAACTTGAATGTCCAACATTAGCCTTTGTTAGATAATTTATATGTTAAATGTTTAACATTAAACTTATATACCCAACAGCTTCTAAGCATGGATAATGAATCAAGCTGTTTTGAAGAGACTAAAGGTTCGAAACATTGGATTCTAGCTTGTGAAGATGAGATCAACTTTATAAACAAGAACAAGACTTGGTTTCTTGTTGACAAACCACGAGATGCTAAGATTATAGGTCTAAAGTGGATTTTTAAAATCAAAAAGAATGCAGATGGTACAATCAACAAGTACAAATCACATCTTGTAGCTAAAGGATATGTTCAAGAATCGGGAATTGATTTTGAGGAAGTCTTTGCACCTGTAGCTCGTCTTGAAACAATAAGAATGTTGATTGGACTAGCAGCTTCTAAAGGATGGGAAATTCATCATCTAGATGTCAAGACCGCTTTCTTACATGGTGAATTGAAAGAAGATGGGTATGTATATCAACCCGAAGGTTTCGAAGTAAAAGGAGAAGAACACAAGGTATACAAACTCTCTAAAGCTTTGTATGGTTTAAAACAAGCACCATGGGCCTGGAATACAAAACTTAATCAAACACTTAAAGGTTTAAAGTTTGAGAGATGCTCCAAAGAAACCTCGGTATACATCAAAGAAGAAGGAGTCGATTTCCTTGTTGTGGCAATATATGTTGATGATCTTTTTGTGACCGAAACTTCACTTAAAGTTATTCTAGAGTTAAAAAGGGAATGGCTACAAACTTTGAGATGTTGGATCTTGGAAAGTTGACTTACTATCTAGGTATAGAAGTGCATCAAGGAAAAGATTTCATTGTAATCAAACAAGAAGGGTATGCAAAAAGAATTCTAAAAGAAGCTGGCCTAAAGATATGTAATCCGACTCTAATTCCTATGGAGTTTGGTTTGAAGATTTCTAAGGCTCAAGAAGAAGAAGAAATAGATCCAAGAGGTTATAGAAGACAATTGGATTTCTTAGATACTTATTGCACACACGGTCATACCTAGCTTTTTCGATTAGAGTTGCAAGTAGGTACATGCAAAGTCCACGGAAATCACATGGAGACATAACGAAGCAAATTCTTCGATATCTCAAAGGGAAAAATACTTATGGCATAAGATACAATCAAAATGAATCAATGAAGATCACAGGTTATAGTGATAGTAGACACAATATTGATCATGATGATAGTAGAAGTACAATGGGTCATGTGTTCTACTTAGGTTCATCACTGATTACTTGGTGTTCACAGTAACAAAACACGGTTGCACTATCTTCATGTGAAGCAGAATTTATGGCAGCAATGGAGGCAGCTCGACAAGCAATATGGCTTCAAGATTTGCTTAGTGAGATTACAAAGAGGAAGACCAAGCAAATGAGTATAATTCTTGACAACAAAACGTCTATAGCTTTGACGAAGAACCCCGTTTTTCATGGTAAGAGTAAGCACATCCACAATCGCTACCACTTTACGAGAATGTATTGAAAATGGAATTGTAGATGTGAACCACATACCGGGTACCAAACAAAAGGCGGACATATTGAAAAAAGTTTTAGCAAGGATTAGGTTTGTCGAAATGAGGAAAAAGATTGGTGCTCAAGATTTGGCAAGTGAAGATTTAAAGCTTAAAGGGGTGATTGTTGGTGAAGCTTGAAGTCTTTACTAACAATAACTTGGTGAACAAGTTTCTAACAATAAGAGTTTGTTAGATTAAGATATTTTCCAAGTTAGTCTAGGATTAAAAGGAAATAATCCTAATTAGAATAATTTTTAAATAAGTTGTTTTAATCCCTATAAATACCCTAGATGAGTTGTGTCTAAGGTATGACTTTGAGAGGTATTTAGTTTTGAGCTAATTTTCTAAGCATCAATAAGAAGAGCAATTTCTTATAATCAAAGTTTTGTTACAATTCAATATACAAATTTGGTTTATTGACTTCATGCAATTAGTTGTTCTATTAGTTCTTCACCACAATCAGCTAGTTCCTTATTATCTACCCAATGAAAAGATTTAACTTATTTTGGAAAACGTGTAGAACAAGTTATCTTTCATACTGTATATCATCTTTTGAGCATAAATTGTGCAAACAAGTAGAGGTGAAGTACGATATTTTGCAGCATTGTGGCGTGCTGTTGATGTAAATTGTGAACAATGTCATTACTGATCGAATATAATATTATGTCACTAACTTCTGATTGGATTGTGATATACTTTCATTCGATTCTGTTTATAGTAACATCAATCCTAATTATCTGTAACATAAGTGATATATATCCTTGTAATCAGTCTAACACTACAAGGAAAAGGGCTTAAAACCGACGGAATTTCCGACGGTTTTAGCCTCCGTCGGAAAACCGGCGGAAATTTCCGATGGCATTCGTTTCCGTCGGTAATTTTTGCCGTTTTTCCGACGGAAACCGACGGATTTTTAATTAATTTTAAAATAAATACATCCGTCGGTTTCCGTCGGAAAACCGGCAAAAATTACCGACGGAAACGAATGCCGTCGGTAATTTACGCCGGTTTTCCGACGGAAACCGACGGATTCTTCAATTAATTTTAATTAATTTTAAAATAAATAAATCCGTCGGTTTCCGTCGGAAAACCGGCGTAAATTACCG
>OVAX01004270.1:0-14140 GCA_900406405.1 Lepidium africanum | reverse complement strand
GTTGACATTCTCCATTTATAATTTGTGTCAACATAATGTTGACATTCTCCATTTATAACAGAGATAATGATTTCTAAGAGTATGATAGTTTCGTAAAACTTATGAGGTCACCGTTCTATTAAAAAAATAAAAACAAGATGAACGATAAAATCTTATAAATTAATAGAAAGAAAATGTAAAATATAGGTGTTTATATTACTATCATAGATCGTATAAATATAATCACTACCTATTCGAATCTAAATTTCTTACTGTAGTATGGTTAACGTAAGATCCTGTTTTTTTATTGTTATTGTCCCCGATAGGCAAAAATATTTTTCTCTAGAATCATATGTTAATCCTGCAATTTTACAAAAATTGATGTTCTATAGACAAATCTGACTAATTTTACGGATATACAAATTTATCAAACATTTTATATCATATAAAATATCTAGATTTAAAGTATTAAAATTTCTGACATTATATTAGTAGAAAGTTTACATCATCTAAATAAATTTATAGCCGACTAACCTAAACAATATTTAATTAAACAAAAATTTATGCGAGTTTACACTTTGATACCAAAACTCTTATTTATGTGCTCAACAACATTGCAAAAATTCAAACCAACAAATGCTCTACACATATGAGGACTAATGAACTACAAGGCCATTTGTTCTCTTTCATTTTTCCTCTTTTCAAACTAGAGCTACTGTTAAAAATATTTATGTTGGTATATTATGAAAATGAATTAAAATTTCATAAGGTAAAATATGTAAATGTGTGGGCGAATAAGAATTATTTTTAAACACAAAATTCCAAAAAGGAAAGAGAATTATGTTTTGAATTATTTTGGCGCATAAGTCAAATAGGCAATAACGTGGCCCATACCTAAGATAGTTTAATTTCGGTGAACTTAAATAGAACTAAACTGTACATTAGTTATTTAATCATCATCATACGCATAGTCACAAACACATACTCACCTATATGTTACCTAACACAATGCCACCGTCGTACGTTGACAATGTTTCTTCTACGGGATCTGAACTGTTCATATATATCATTTTTTAATAATTGGACTTCATTAATTAAAATTGAAATCCTGATTAATTTCGAAAATTATAATAACCAAGGTTAATGATCGAAATATCTTGCATAATATTTAGGCTTCATATACACTATTTTATAAATAAATACATGAAGTTCTTATTTTAATTTATTATACACATATTTTAGTGTATTATTATCGTGAATATATTAGGAATGATTAGTGACTCTAGTTGAATAAGACGATTGAAAGAAAAATAAGCAGTTGAATCGAATATTGTTTACAAATAGATAGTTATAATAAACAAGTAAAACCAATAAATAATTTTAAACGCTCAATTTGACCGCTTATTTTCAAAACACTTGTTTCAAGTACTAATTTCAAATAGAACTACAGTTAGTAGCAAAAGTGAATTATAATTGTTAGCAAAATAAGTATTCGTTAATGCTTCTTTTATGCTATCACTCAAACCCATTAATTAATATGTACAGTTTTTATATATTTATGATTCCATACTATCCTATAAATGTCGAAACATGAAGTGTTGAAGGAACATAGATCTTTACCAAAATAACTTGGCAGCTTATAAGATTCAATGTCCTATGATATCTTTTATATATATCACCATCTTTGCACAAATTTATATTTTATATATTTATATATATATATATATATCACTATTTAACAAACGCGTTTTATCTCATAAGACTCCAACATATTGACTTGGAAAAATATACTAAAATCTGCATTATTGTTGTTTTGTTATTATATAATAATACAAAAAGGCTAAAACCCTTTTTTCTTCTGGAAACTTTTATTTTTGTTAAATTTTTTGGAATTTGTTATGTACTCTTTGTCCCATTCTAAACTAGTTTTGCCTTTTTTTTACATGTTACAAGTGCTCTGAAGTTTGCTCAATCAATGGCCACTCAATGGAATCAACGCCATTAACAAATACGTGAACATTTTAGAAATCTATGGAATTTTTCAAGATATTTTTAATGTTTTTCCTCAATTTATGATTGTTGAATATCTTAAAATCCAAAACAAAGAATTCACAAAATACAAACACAAGAGATAATGAATTGTTTAAAAGATCTAAGACTCGTTATCTATAATTGAATGATTAAAAATCAACCACCAGGAAATAAAACAACAGTAAATCCAATTTTTTTACTAAAGATTCATATTCATAAAATACAAAGTTCGAATACAAAAATTGGAATATCCTCAAAAAACTAAACTAAAATAGGAAAGCTAAATTTCAAAATCTCCAAAAGACCAGTCTAAGACAACTATAGAATATAGACATAGACTCAAATTACTACTACATATCTTAAACGCGAAAACTAAACCACCGCAAGCTACACTAAACTCAAGTTAATAACCAAAAATATCCTATTACGAATAAGAATACTTCACATATGAAAAACAGATAACCATTCCGATCAAATTAAATTTCACATATCTTCATTGATATAACAATTATTTAACACTTTGATAGAGATCAAAAAAAGATTAGACCACGAGCAAATCTTCTGAGTATAAACAATTAAAGGGAGATACCAAACAACAAACACTACGTTAAATCCAAATAAACTTGTATTATATTAGACTAAATCATTACATTATCAAAAATATTAAACTTTATATGGACCTACATCCCAAACCTCCACCACTGTTGTGTCCTATATAAACCCACTAAACCTACCAAAATCATTATAACAAAAAAAATATATATATTTACCAACACCAAGAAAAAAAACCATGAGATCTCAAAATCTCTTACTTACAACACTCTTCTTATCACTTCAAACACTTTTCATTACATCTCAAACACTTCTCCCTCATTCATCAAACACTTCCTCAGCAATCTGCAAAACGACACCGGATCCTAAATTCTGCAAATCAGTCTTCCCACAATCATCTCAAGGCAACGTTCGAGATTATGGCCGCTTTTCCCTCCGCAAATCGCTAACGCAATCGCAAAAATTCACACGCACGATAGACAAATACATGAAACACAACAATGCGTTATTATCTCAATCCGCCATTAGAGCTCTTCAAGATTGCAGTTACTTAGCAACTCTCACAACAGATTATCTCATAACGTCGTTTAACACCGTTAACTTCACTTCATCATCCAAAACGCTGTCGTTTTCCAAAGCTGACGAAATTCAAACGCTTCTTTCCGCGGCGTTAACTAACGAACAAACATGTCTTGACGGCGTTAACACTGCTGCTTCAACTTCATGGACTATACGTAACGGCGTTTCATTACCGTTAATTAACGACACGAAGCTATTTAGCGTCTCGCTTGCATTGTTCACTAAAGGTTGGGTCCCTAAGAAGAAATCACGAGCCAGTGGTTACTCTTGGGCTCAGCCAACGAACACTCACACTGACACAGAACCAATCCGTCATTTCCGTAACGGTGCTTTACCGTTAAAGATGACGGAAAGGACACGAGCTGTTTATGAGTCGTTAAGTAGAAGGAAGCTCGCTGATAACGGAAACACGGTGCTTGTGAGTGAAATGGTAACGGTGAACAAAAACGGAACGGGGAATTTCACGACGATAACGGATGCTGTTACGGCGGCTCCGAACAAAACTGACGGTACTGCTGGTTATTTCGTTATTTACGTGACGGCTGGTGTTTATGAAGAAAATGTAGTGATTGCTAAAAGCAAAAGGTATTTGATGATGATTGGTGATGGAATTAACCGTACGGTGGTTACCGGTAACCGGAATGTCGTCGACGGTTGGACCACTTTCAACTCCGCCACTTTTGGTATGTCTACTATTATTCATTTTTCTTTTTTTACCCAAAAATATTTTATTTTTCCACATTACCAACTTTAATTATTAATAATAATTTTACCTTTTGTACATTATAATATTTTAAAAAAAGTAATTTAAATATAAATACTATGAAATTATTACATCTAGACAAACGTAATAAATAAATAATTTATCAACGATATCTGATTCATAAAGTCATACTTAAATTTTATCACGCAAAGTTATAGAATTACATTATATCAAATTCCGGTAAAAGAAATTTAGGAATTTGATCAACAACATCTATAAACAAATAATTTGAAATGAATAGTATATTTTAGCATTTGAAAACAATTATTTGTATAGTATTAGCTATGTTTAGAATATAAATTGTTTTGATCAAAAATATGTATATTAAAAAACTTTAGTTTTGTTCATACAAATTATTTAATAAATTAGTTTGATATAACTCAACCAATAATACTGCAATATATTAAAGTTACAAAATATAAAATATAACCAATTTTATATATAAATTTGTAAAACACCTTATAATTTTAAAATAGTTTCTGCTATGTAAATAAATAAATAAAACTCACCGGCATATTTATTAAGTTGTCTAGCTATTGATGACTTCAATAACCACAAAAATACTATTCATACATTTATTAAATATGGTTCAGAAGTAACAAGTCGCATTATTAAATTACTATTACCATTTTATTTTACTTATACATCATTTATTGATACTTTTCTTCTCAGCCGTGACATCACCGAACTTCGTCGCCGTGAACATGACTTTCCGAAACACCGCCGGGCCAGAGAAACACCAAGCGGTGGCAATGAGAAGCAGTGCAGATCTCTCAATCTTCTACAGTTGCAGTTTCGAAGCTTATCAAGACACATTATACACACATTCATTAAGACAATTTTATAGAGAATGTGACATTTATGGAACAGTTGATTTCATCTTCGGTAATGCAGCAGTTGTGTTTCAAAACTGTAATCTATATCCAAGACAACCGATGCAGAACCAGTTTAATGCAATTACAGCTCAAGGTCGTACCGATCCGAATCAGAATACCGGAATTTCGATTCATAATTGTACGATTAAACCGGCTGATGATTTGGTATTGAGTAATTATTCGGTTAAAACGTATTTGGGACGACCTTGGAAGGAGTATTCACGTACGGTGTATATGCAATCGTATATGGATGGTTTTGTTGAACCGGTTGGTTGGAGAGAATGGAATGGAGATTTTGCATTGAGTACATTGTACTATGCTGAGTTTAATAATACCGGTTTTGGTTCAATTACTAAGAACCGGGTTAATTGGCCCGGTTATCATGTGATTAATTCTACTGATGCTAATAATTTTACTGTCTCGAATTTCTTGTTAGGGGATGGTTGGATGGTTCAGAGTGGTGTGCCTTATTATAGTGGTTTACTTTCGTGATTTCTTTGTATATATTTTGTCGTTTTAGTTATAATTACTTTTTTATTTGAGGTAAAATATTTGTTTTAGTTTATAATTCATGGTTCTAATAAATTGTCGCAATTCTGAAAATTTAGTAAAAACAGAAGAAATAAAATTTATGTCACCGAGGTGCAATTGGTTAAAACTTAAATTTATCTCTCACAATATTTTTGGAAACCAGAATCATCCAAACCGTCACAAAAAATATGCGTAATTTCAAGACCTATCTACAAAGCATATAAACCAGTAAAATATGATCTTCTAAAAAAGTTGGATAATGTTGTTTTCTTGTTAATCGTGTTTAATTCATTAAAAAACTAATCAATAAAGATGCAAGATTTCTACATACGAATAATCTTGAGCTAAACCTCTAATATGATGGGATAAAGAATCAGCTCTAAAATTTAAAACATGAAAAATAAAATTCAAATGAAAAAAGGAAAATAGGTTTCTATTTTTTATGAAATTTTCATATATGACTGAAAAGCTTGCGACTCGTCTGAAAATTTTACGCAAACTCCACATCTAACTTTTCTTGATGCAACATAGACTTTGTTGTATATATAAGTGCTTCGACTTCCTAATATAGAGACGAATGACTTTTCCTAACTCCTCTCACCCCATGCATGTCCTTTCGACATTATATAGGGAACAAAAACCACCCAAACCTTAAAAGTACTCAATATCTTTCCAACAACAATCAACAATCTGTAGCCCAGAGAAATAGACATTGGTCTAGAGATTTTATGTCATATATTATAATACGATTATCCATAATTGACAAAAATTGACATGTCACTCAAAAACTTATTGATTATTGGTTACATTTTTCTCGTTTATTTTTTATTAGCCAACAATTATGGTACAAAAATTTATCTCTAAAATGACCCTTAGATTCCAGATTCCAGATTGGCATAAAACCTAATATCTACCCAAATCTTACTGAGCAATAAATTGATCTAATAAACAAAACCTAGAGAGAAACTTTATTCATCAATTTTTTGACCCAAATGATGTACAACACATTTTGAGTATGATTATCTCGAGGCGAAAAAGATCAGATTACTGGGTTGGCATTTCACTAAGACGGGTCGTTATACAATAAAATCTGGATATATGACCTAAGAGCAGACCTTCAAGGAGAAAATAAACATTTTGGCCCTAACTTCTCAAACCTGAATCCCGATCCTCGATCAATCATTAAACTGGCAAAGGCAAAGGACAAAGCCTCATAATAGTTCTCTGCTAGATCAAAGGATTTTTTAGCCCCAAGCTATGGGGAAATTAAACATCGTTCTCTATGGCCAAAATTTTCTCATCTCTCCACCACAAATCAGGGTTCACAAACTATAGATGTTTATCGACGAAACCTGGAAAGCATCATACCTTCTATCTGGAATCGGCTGGTATTTTTTCCTACTTCAACGACAAACACTTGTTCTGGAGCTATGGGTATTAGACTGAGCCTCTCTCCTCTACATGCTGAAGTTAAGGTGGTTCTTTGGGAGATGGAGTACTTAATTTTCATGGATTTCTTAGAATTGGAGATGACTACAAATTGTGCCGATGCTATAAAGATGATGTCATCCCCTAAAGAGTGGCCAGTCTTTGCTCCCTACCTAGAAGATTACTCAAGATTGAAGACTTATTTTCGTTCATTTCTCTTTACGTGTAATCTCTAGGTCTTTGAATGATCAAGCTGAATATCTAGCTCATTAAATTAGAGAATCAACTTATGATTCCTAGATTGTAAACTCTTTCCCTATTGGAATTCTCTTAATGATAATCTTTGTTGACAAAAAAAATAATTTGATCGACAACGTTTGATGTACGGCCCAAATTACACTCCCTAAAACCATATTTTAATCCACTATTTGTGATGAAAGGGTTAAAAATTCTGATGTTAAAGTCATTAGCTGAATCATATAAACCACCAAACTAAAAATTACTCTACCCATTAATTTTTCAATCAACTATTTATATTTACTCGTCTACCATAAAACTCGATTTGTAGCAAGTTATCAACTCATAACATATGCATTACTATAACATAACAAAATTTAAATTCCAAACAACAAATCAAGAAAATTAATCTCAAACTTGCGGAAATACATATATAAATTAGAAAAAACTTCAGAGTTAAGCGTGCTTGAGCTGGAGTAGTCAAATGATGGGTGACCTTTCGGGAATGACTTTCGGAACCGTGTGAGTGAGGACAAAACACAGAGAAAGATCATGTGGTGATTTGTAGGGTCGGTAAACAAGTCTTTAAAGCCTCCCAGACGTAGCGTACCGACCTGTCAACTAGTATGGTGGACCCACGAGTCCGAAGAAAATATGGAGCCCATTAAAGTGGTGGTTCCGGCGTTACAACAACATCCCTAATTATTAACAAAACATCGATATGTAGTAAAAACAGAAGAAATAGACATTGGTCTAGAAATTTTATGCCATATATTATGATAAGTCTATCCATAGTTGACAAAATTTGACATGTCACCCAAAACTAATTGATAATTGGTCACATTTTTCTCGTTTATTTTTATCAGCCATAAAAAAAAAGATACCTTAATAAAATGAAATTTTTTTGTGTTCAAGCACCTGAGAGTAAAGAACTGAGAATTTTGAGGTGAAGAAATCAATCAATGGAGAAGATAGAGCACACGACGATATCAACCAATGGCATAAACATGCAT
Source organism: Lepidium africanum (assembly GCA_900406405.1). Classification (NCBI taxonomy): domain Eukaryota; kingdom Viridiplantae; phylum Streptophyta; class Magnoliopsida; order Brassicales; family Brassicaceae; genus Lepidium; species Lepidium africanum. Next base: position 6,152 of record OVAX01004270.1, on the reverse strand, counting down.
GTATCGTCAATTGGTTCAGGTCCAGTGATCCTTTTCCTCCATGGATTCCCTGATCTCTGGTATTCATGGCGCCATCAGCTCCTCTCTTTCGCCGCTTTAGGTTACCGAGCAATTGCTCCTGATCTCCGAGGATACGGCGATTCAGACGCGCCTCCTTCTCCTGAATCTTATACTATCCTTCATATTGTTGGAGACCTTGTTGGATTACTGAATTCACTTGGCGTTGACCAGGTTTTCCTCGTTGGTCACGATTGGGGAGCAATTGTTGCGTGGTGGCTTTGTATGATAAGGCCTGATCGAGTTAAAGCTTTGGTTAATACTAGTGTTGTTTTTCATCCGAGGAATCCAACTGTGAAACCTGTTGATGCTTTTAGGGCTTTGTTTGGTGATGATTACTACATCTGCAGGTTTCAGGTGATATTTCCAATTCTGTAAAGCTCAATTGAAATGAAAATTTAATGGTCTGAATCGTTTGATGAAGTTTCTAGTGGTTGAAGTCAAAGCCATACTTAGGTTTTATGAAATTCAATGAAAGATTGCTATAGTATTTCATTCTTCTAGTGTTGATTACTGTTCAGGATAGATTAGGCTAACAATTTGTTAATTATCAACAATAATTGAGACAAATTACTTGTAGCCAATGCTTGTTTAGTGTTTAGTTGTATCAAGTTATTAAACTGATTGCAACCCATATATAAATGAGAATGATTCTCCAGGTCTGATAATATGTAGACTGATTGTGATTGATGCTGAATCTTGATGCTGCTTCAAAAATTTTGAGCTTCTTACTGTGATCAATGCTGAATCTGATGCTGTTACGACTTTGAGTTTTCTCGAAGTCAGCTACATTAAATTTTGTGTAGATCTACAGAACCAGGGACCCATCATAAGATTAACTCAGCCTCAGATTTATGCTTGTTGCAAGTGATGTTTTGAACATATAGTCAAGTGAAAGTCAAAGTCATTTACTACAGTTAGTTTTATGGTTGCGAGTAAGTGCAAGTTGTATACTTATGATTCAGAGTTTTCTTTTGACAGGAGCCTGGAGAGATTGAAGAAGATTTTGCTCAAATGGATATTAAGAAGTTAATAAACAGATTCTTCACTTCGCGTAATCCAAAACCACCTTGCATTCCAAAGACACTTGGTTTCAGAGGTTTACCTGATCCACCACCATTGCCTGCTTGGCTCACTGAACAAGATGTCAGTTTCTATGGAGACAAGTTTAGCCAAAAAGGCTTCACCGGTGGACTAAACTACTATCGCGCTATGAATCTGTAAGTCTTCTGAATTCTAGCCACCAATTCCACACATTTTTTATTACATTATCTCTCCTCATCTTGGATTTTGAATCTGAATCGTAGGAGCTGGGAACTAACGGCTCCATGGCATGGTTTACAAATCAAGGTCCCTGTGAAATTCATTGTGGGTGATTTAGACATAACATACAATATCCCTGGAATAAAGGAATACATACATGAAGGTGGATTGAAGAAGCATGTACCATTTTTACAAGAAGTGGTTGTAATGGAAGGTGTTGGTCACTTCCTTCAGCAAGAGAAGCCTGATGAGGTCACTGAGCATATCTATGGCTTCTTCAAGAAATTCTGAACCTAAGAAATCTAATTCGTGTAGTATTTCTTCTTCTGTTGTAATGTCAAGTTCAAGGTTACTCTCTTACTTGGTGTGAGCCTACTTTGTAATTGGGTTTGACTTTTGATGACATCTACATGTTTAATAATCTATATATATATCTAAGAACTTTGTTCTCAAATTAATTAGTTCTTTTTTTTGGTAGTATTCACCAGGCAATTTATTGACATTTTGATAAATGTGATAACCTTTTTAATAAATTATGGTTTGAATTTTTGTTTCCGAATTCCTTCAGAGTTCAGACTATTACTTCCCATAAATTAAATCTAGCCAGATTTCTAGTAAGTGGGTGAATGTTATTTTTTTTTAACGATAACCGCAAAATTTGGATAGAAACTCTAGTCTTTGTGGGTTTGAAGGCAGCCTTTAGATATTTTTTTAAAAAAATATTTTTCCTTTTTATACAAGTTAAGACTCAAACCGGTGACCTCTCAAACTCCTTACCTGGAATATTGCCAATAGAGCTAACTCGTCCGGATAAGTGGTTGAATGTTATTTTGTTATGTTTTTCCAATTAATTTTCAGATAGTTATGTTTGACTATAGATTCAAGTTTTTCGATACAATATGGCATGAAAATAACCAATAGGAGGTATTGAAATTATTTCGTTGTTGGCTGATATAATTGCAATCTCAAGTGCGCGTCCAAGTCACGCGCATTTTACGCGTGAAACTCCGCCTTTTGTTAGACAAACATCCACAATTGAAGACGCCAGTCAGAAGAAAAAACCACTCCGCAACTAAAAAGACAAAAACACCCTCGTCTTCTTCCGTCGCACCGCTTCTACAACAATGTCCATTTTAGTCAAAGACCAAAACTCCCTTTGAAGAAAAAAAAAAAAAACCCACCAAATCGATTTCGTTGTCCAAATCCAAAACTTCCCTTCTTCATTTTCGCTGTAAGCTTTCACCTAAACCAAAACCAATAATGCAATCATCGAAAATACGGCGGAAAGTTGGCTCTACAGTCGCCGGAAACGGTATTGACTCGGCGGAGAAGCTTGACGAACTCTTGATATCTTCTGCGATTTGTAACGGTGAAGATTTAGGACCATTTGTGAGAAAAACGTTTGGTACAGGTAAACCGGAGACTCTTCTTCATCATCTCAAGTTTTTTGCACGATCCAAGGAATCAGAGATCGAAGAGGTTTGTAAAGCTCATTATCAAGACTTTATTCATGCTGTAGACGATCTTAAATCGCTTTTATCAGATGTTGAATCGCTTAAATCTGCGCTTTCTGATTCAAATTCGAAACTCCAATCTGTTGCTACACCGCTTCTTTCGTCTCTTGACTCGCTTGTTGAGGCACAAACTGTTTCGAAGAACGTCGATCTGGCGATTGGAGCTGTAGCTCATTGTGTTCGTGTTATGGAACTTGTTTCTCGAGCTAATCAACATCTTCAGAGTGGTAATTTCTACATGGCGTTGAAGTGTGTGGACTCGATTGAGAGTGATTTCATGGAGAAGACTCCTTCGTCAACGTTGAAACGGATGTTGGAGATGAGGATTCCTGCAATTCGATCTTATGTGGAGAGGAAGGTGAATAAGGAGTTTGGTGATTGGTTAGTTGAGATCCGTGTGGTTAGTCGGAATTTGGGACAGTTGGCTATTGGTGAAGCTTCTGCTGCTCGTCAGCGAGAGGAAGAGCTTAGGATTAAGCAGAGACAAGCGGAGGAGCAAAGTAGACTCAGTCTACGGGATTGTGTCTATGCGTTAAACGAAGAAGAAGAAGATGAATTCGGGTCTGGTCATGAAGGTAGTGATGGTGGTAGTTCTGGTGGTGGAGGATTGTTAGGCTTTGATTTGACTCCACTTTATAGAGCTTATCATATTCATCAGACATTATCTCTTGAAGATAGTTTTAAGCAATACTATTTTGAGAATAGGAAACTTCAGCTTACTTCTGACTTTCAGGTATCTTCTATGACTCCTTTTCTCGAGTCTCATCAGACGTTTTTCGCACAGATTGCTGGGTTTTTCATAGTAGAAGATAGAGTTTTAAGGACTGGAGGAGGGTTGATTTCGAAGCTTGAAGTAGAGAATTTATGGGATCTTGCTGTTACTAAGATGTGTGCTGTGTTGGAGGATCAATTCTCTAGGATGCAAACGGCTAATCATCTATTGCTGATTAAGGATTATGTGAGCTTGTTAGGGGTCAGTCTACGTAGGTATGGTTATGCTGTTGATTCTCTTCTCGAAGTGTTAAGCAAGCATAGGGACAAGTATCATGAGTTGTTACTATCTGATTGCCGCAAACAGATCACAGAAGCTTTGTCGGCTGATAAGTTTGAGCAGATGATGATGAGGAAAGAATATGAATATTCCATGAATGTGCTCTCTTTTCAATTACAAACATCAGATATCGTACCGGCATTCCCTTTCATTGCTCCGTTTTCAACCACCGTGCCAGACTGTTGCAGGATTGTGCGGTCTTTTATTGAGGATTCGGTTAGTTTTATGTCTCACGGAGGTCAGCTTGATTTCTATGATGTCGTGAAGAAGTATTTGGATAGGCTTCTAGGTGAGGTTCTCGACGAAGCTCTGTTAAAGCTGATCAACACATCAGTTCATGGTGTTGCTCAGGCAATGCAAGTTGCAGCAAACATGGCTGTGTTTGAACGTGCTTGCGATTTCTTCTTCCGTCACGCTGCACAACTTTCAGGAGTTCCATTAAGAATGGCGGAAAGAGGTAGAAGACATTTCCCATTAACCAAATCTCAAAACGCTGCAGAAGATACACTCTCAGGAATGCTTAAGAAGAAGATAGACGGTTTCATGACACTAATCGAGAATGTGAATTGGACAAGTGACGATACTCCACAAGGTGGAAACGAATACATGAACGAAGTATTGATCTACTTAGAAACATTGGTCTCAACCGCGCAACAAATCCTACCTGCTAAAGTCCTGAAAAGGGTTCTACGCGATGTCCTTGCTCACATATCTGAGAAAATCGTCGGAACAATTTGTGGAGATCTAGTGAAAAGATTAAGCATGGCTGCAATCAAAGGACTTGATGTTGATATTCAATTACTGGACTCATTTACAGAGAACTTAACTCCTTTACTCACAGATAAAGAAGCTAAAGAGATGAAGAAAGCATTCATTGAGATAAGACAGATGATCAATTTGCTTCTGAGTAGTCATCCTGAGAATTTCGTTAACCCTGTGATTAGAGAAAGAAGCTACAATGCTTTGGATTACAGGAAAGTTGCAACAGTCTCTGAGAAATTCAGAGATCCATCAGATAGTATTTTTGGAACTTTTGGAACAAGAGGATCAAGACAAAATCCGAAGAACAAATCGTTAGATACGTTGATTAAGAGATTGAAAGATGCTAGCTAATGATGATGATACCGACACAAACATGAAGCGTAAGTACGATCTCTTTTTATGCTTCTTATTGTTAATTATTTGATGTGTTTTATATTTCATTGTTGATTATTCGTTGGTCTCCCCAAAAAGAGCAAAAAAAAAAAAACATAAACACAACTGATTGTATCTTTCTTTTTCCTATTAAATACCATTTTTCGCTCGTAAGTTCGATATTTTGATTTTAAAGGTCGAGGTTCAAGTTTTGTAGCATTCATATTTTTGATTTTTGGTTAAAAGGTTAAAGATGTTGTGTTTATTTTAGAGTGTTATGTTGTGTTCTTGTTCTCGAATCATAGCCTCTATATAGACACACTTAATTATTTATACACATGTATGTGTTCATTTCTTACAAGTAATATTACATGCTTAAACGCATTAATAAATTTTCAACTAACAGTCAAGTTATCAACACAATATTACTATATTAACACCTACAATATCCAATTAATACGACTAGTAAATTATATGAATATTTGAATATGCCGAGTTGCTCTTGTGGTTAGGATAATCTAGCTAATGACTTGACATAAATGTTTGATTACTACCTACTGCATTATTATGGTAGCTTAAAAAAAGATTTTAGAGGTGAGTTTTAGGCTATGAATCGGGTCTTGTCGATCCAATATTGACAAAAATAAAAAATATATATATTTGAATCTCTTTTTTTGTTTTGTAAGTTTAGAAAAAGAAAGCACAAACAATTATGTCAAAAAAAAAGAGAAGTAAATTGGGCCTACAAATAAATAAATGGAACTATATGTTTACTTAAGTATACTCTCATGATTTGTTATTCTTCTTAATCAAAAACATATATACATTCTATCAAGTAAAAATTACTATGATACATAGTTTTGTCACCATAATTTAATTTGTGTTTCATCTTTTAAAAAATAGTGTTTCGAGATGATCATCAAATTATGGGTAAGAATTTGTTTTTTGATATTTTAAATTGCAAATAATTATTCTGAGAAAACTAAAAACAATTAATATATATATATATATACACACTAGATGATTACATAATCTATGTATTAGAGCATGTGCATTGGTGAACCCCATTGGAGGGTTCTTAACTATTTTTTATTATTATTCTGGTGGGACCGGGAATAGTGAAGAACCTGTGT
>OVAX01004269.1:0-14142 GCA_900406405.1 Lepidium africanum | reverse complement strand
TATATTCTCTGGCATTTTATTTCCGCTGCGCCGTGTGAGTATAGTGCGTATATCCCAACAATTGGTCGGCTAGATTGACTAAGAACTGCACCAATTCCCAACTTAGAAGCATCACAATGTAACTCAAAAGCCACATTAAAGTTGGGTAAAATCAAGATTGGAGCTGAAGTTAACATCAGTTTAATGTCGTGAAAAGCACGGTCAGCCTCAGGAGTCCAACGAAAAGCAGTAGACTTCATACAATCGGTAATAGGCACCATAATACTACTAAAATGTCAAATAAATCGTCAGTAAAAGGAGGCCAAACCATGGAAGCTACGAACCTCTGTGAATGTAGTAGGAATTGGCCAAAACCGAAGGGCTGTGATCTTTGCCGGATCCATCTCTAAACCTCGAGCAAAGATGATATAACCCAAAAACTGCACTTGATCGATGCCAAAGACACATTTTTTCGTAGCAGCAAAAAGCTTCTCTCGGTGAAGGACAAGCAAGACTTCACGCAAATCCCGCACGTGGTCATCTAAAGTGGAACTAAAGACCAATATATCATCAAAATATACAACCACACACTTACAAATAAATGGTCGAAGAGCTTCATTTATCACCCGCATGAAGGTGCTAGGTGCATTCGATAATCCAAAAGGCATGAGTAGCCATTCGAATAAGCCTTCATACGTTTTGAAGGCTATTTTCCACTCATCACCGGGACGTATACGGATCTGATGGTAACCACTCCGAAGATCCAATTTTGTGAAAATGGAAGCTGCTCCTATTTGATCAAGTAGATCATCAAGACGTGGAATCGGAAAACGATATCGAATAGTGATCTTATTAATTGCTCTACTGTCGACACACATTCGCCAAGAACCGTCTTTCTTCGGAACTAGTAAAGCCGGAACAGCACAAGGGCTTAGGCTTTTGCGGACATAACCTTTAGGTAAAAGGTCCTCAACTTCTCTTCTCAATTCGTCGTGTTCTCTCGGACTCATGCGGTAGTGGGGTCGATTAGGCAACACAGAATTCGGAACCAAATCAATACAATGTTGAATATCACGCAAAGGTGGCAAACCATCCGGTAATTCAGCTGGAAATACATCATTAAACTTTGTCAACAATTTCTCAAAATGCGGAGGAGCTGAATGTGTGTCCGAGAAGAGTTGCGGTTTCACACATAAGAGGAAAACAACATCCGTGGATTGAAACTCCTCTAAAAATTCGGACCTTGAGACTAAGAGAGTCGACTTCTTGATAGTACGAGTAGCCGATGTTGATGTTGACTCGGAGTTAGTAATTGGCATATCACAAGCAATCCGAGATGGAAGTAGAGTAATACGACAATTTTCATACGTGAAACTATGAGTATTAGCAAATCCGTCATGAGTAGTTCGTCGATTATATTGCCACGGACGTATAAGAAGTAGATAGCAAGCATCCATGGGTAAAACATCGCAGCAAATCAAATCCTTGTAATTAACACCGATAGAAAACGGTACCTTACATCGTTTGGAGACTCGAATTTTGGTCTTGGAGTTCAACCAAGCAATCTTGTACGGACTTAGATGAGGTTCAGTAAATAAAGCAAGCTTGGAGACGGCCTCTTCTGATATTGCATTCGTACAACTACCCGAATCAATAACTAAGCGACAAACCTTACCACAAATGGTGCAAGTCGAGTGACAAATATTTGTTCGTAACCAAGACTCTTCGGGTCCCTGTGGCATAAGATAATTCCAACGCATCATCAACAAAAGGACCTGAATCTCCACTCACAAGTTCTTCAGGCTCAACTAAAGCTTCTTCTTCATCGGCATAGTCGTCAAACACAGGTTCATCCGATACCAATAAACCACGCTTTTGGAGGGAAGGACACGCGGACTGACGATAACCAAGCTCTCCACATTTGAAACATTTATACGTCAGCGAACGAAGTTGACCCAAAGGTGGCTTACCGTCCTCTATTGTAGAGAGTTTTGGCTGTTTATTAGGTCGAGAAATACTAGCTTCAAGGGCAGGAGTAGAACGAAGGCGTTACGAATTCCAAGAAGACACTTGAGTCCGTGTCTGTTGTTCGATAAACAAAGCTCGTTGGTGAGCTTCAGAGACTGATAATGGGTCAAACTGCAGTAACGAGTTCTGAATCGTCATCCGTAAACCTCCAATAAAGCGAGACACTCGTTGCTCTTCATTCTCATGTAAGGAATTTCGAACCATAAAAGAAAAAAATTCTGAAGCATAATCATCAACTGAACGAGTGCCTTGTCGTAAATTCTGCAACTTGTTATACATTAAACGTGTATAATTATAAGGAAGAAAGGCCTTACACATCTTCCTCTTTAGCTTATCCCATGAGGCGATACGATCCTTGCCTTCACGAGTACGAGAGGCTTTCAATTGTTACCACCAAGCAGATGCACGACCACAAAACCTCGTAGCTATCAGAGATACACGCATCTGATCATGGACATTTTTGAATTCTAACATTTCTTCTGTGGTGTTGATCCAATCGAGAAACTCTTGCGGTTGAATTCTGCCCGTAAACTCCGGAAGTTCAAGCTTAAAACCTGACTCCCATCTTCGGTTGTCTTCTCGTGGTGCTTCAATTAGGTCACGACGAGGAGGGTTTGTATGATGAGTATCATCAGTGAGAGGGGCAAAGTGATTGACGAAGGTGCCTGTGTCGTCGTTGTCATCAACAAACGGGGGACTCGTTGTGTCGCGGGCAGGTGCTGTCGGAGTCGAGTGCTGAGCCTGAGCAAGAGTATAAACCGCATCCTCCATAGTATCACGCAAAGACTGGTTCAAGCTTCGTTGAAACTACATCAAAGTTTAATGAAACGCATTGTTATGATCCTCAAGTGTGGCCTGAAGACTTTTCTTTGGCGGCATGGCTTAGGATGTTTGGCTCTGATACCAACTAATGTAGCTCAAGATAGACAAAATAGAACCAATCAATCAATGGATAATAAAGCTCTGTTTTGTTGCTCAAAATTCTTTGTAACACAGAGAGAATTTGAAGACTTCAATTGAAAGAGAAAACTCTGTTCTTTATAAATTAAATAAAAAATAAGATAAATAAAAAATGAAATTTGCTTAAAAATATAAAAAGAAAAACGTGAATAAAAATAGCTTGCCGAACAAGCAATAGATGTCGCTACATCAGAAAGCTAAGCAAAACAAAACAATGACCAATACTAAAATCAATTGGCTCTCATGATTATTAGAAGATATAAAGAAAATAAAATTACATATCCAATAATAAGTGTTTAGTCATTGTGGCCCATTAGCCCATTTCTATATGCAATCTATTACTAATAAAAGTACAAAATTGCCATCCCAACTTCAAAACTTATAGAATGATGCCATATAAAAAATTAAAACGTATAGCAAAGAGACTTCTTACATATCTTCACTTTCTCAATCTCGTTAACAGTCTTAATAATAATAATAATTAATGAAAATTAGAGTTGGCTTAAATTCACTTTCTCACCACTTCACAAATGTCCTTGCCATTTCAATCGTTTCGAGTTCTCTTCCATGCAGTTTTTAAGCTTCCAAAGACGTTCACTTCTTGGTAAAAAATATGGGGCTTTAGATTCTTTTATGTCTCAGTTAAGACATTCTCAGGTCTAAAATCCAGGAAATACTGAGAAACCACATGTAGGTAGACTACTTGAAAAGGTAATCAGACATTTTGCACCATTGGTTAGTTATTACCTATTCATTATCTATGTATATATGACGCATGATTTCCCTCTATTAGTGGAGCTGAAAAAGATCTTATCTCTGTTTGAAGCTAAAGATGATAACGTTTGGATTTATGCTACCAAAGTAGTAGCAAATTTGGCTGCATAAGGTATCTGTAATCTTCATCCTTTGAATTTTTACTCTTACCAATTTGTGGCCTCATCATTTCTTAAACCATTTATTATATCAACACTAAAGGCGTATCAGAAGCAAATTGTAGAAGTTGGTGGTCTCACCTCTTTGCTGATGCTTCTGAGAAACATATAAGGTATGAGACTATACATAAAGTTGTTGTTGGTGTAATCGCCAACCTTACAATTTACAATGAACATTAAAAGTTGTTTCTATGGTTTACCTTCTTAATTTATCGTTCTAATATTTTGTATTGGAGGCATCGGTTTATTGTCATCAATAGGCAGCCAATGCTCAAGATCCTCATATACCCTCAGGATGGTTGCTGGAGCAATTGCAAATTTTTGTGGAAATGGTATTTTCTGTTGATCTCTCTGTTTTCTCTTATATAATGAGCAATAGCCCACAAGCTAACACGCTGAAATCTCCAAGTTATACACAAATAAATTGCAGCCGAAACTAAAATCATAAGGCAAGACTGCAACTTTGTTAGGTCTTCTTCATGTCTCTTGATTATTTTTTATATTTGGGGTTCATGTGTATATTATTATGGTGCCTGGTGGGTTTTCTTTATGTACATATAGACGTAGGAGCGAAAATTAAAATAAATCTATTGTTATCTTTGGAAATTTTGTTCTTTCATATACATGTACCAATACATATGTCTGTCCAAATTAAGACACGTAGTTGCAACAACTAATTTTTGCTTCACTCTTAACAACAGTTATGTGGTTTGGTTGGTTTAATAAAAAACAAACAAATCTTAAAAGTAAATTTGCTATTCAATCATCCACTTCTTACTAGGGCTTCAAGCGTTTTGGTATCTATTGGAACAAGATTTTGGTATTTGGTTCATACAAGGTGGACGATGAACGTCTTGAACATTGTTTTCAACAAAGGTTTGATGTTTTCCTTTGTAGATTTATGTTCTTTACCTGAGTGATTTATTATCGCTACAAACTTTTGAATGAAATACTCAACAATTATACATAACTATACAGGAAATAAGTTAAATATTCATATATGATAAATAATCTCAAGGTTCTTTTTGCTTTCCGTTTCACTCTCTTATAACTGTCTTTAATTTTGTTTTTGACCTTTGATTATGCCAAAGTAACTGTGATATGTGATGGATACATATAAGCTCCCACATTATTCTTTCTAAATAGAAATTTATCATTTTTACATTGTCCGAGCAAAGAAACAAAAAAACAGAAAAAAAAAAGATTTGAGGAAAGGCGATGGATGTTTGACATGTTTAATAAGCTACAAATTTGCTACAAAAACAAATCAGAATTACGAAAGCATATAAGCAAAACATGAGTAGAGTTTAACAAAAAAAAATATGAGAAGAGAATCATATACGTGTACAAGCTATATAAAAACAAAACTGTCTAATTCTTAATCTATCTTTAATATTATTATTATAATTTAAAAATAATTGAAAATTTTCAATTTCATAACCCTATAACTTTGAATATGCAAAGAAAAATATAATTTAATGTGGTGATAATAATAACAAACTTTTATTTAACAATTAAAATAGAAACATATAATATACAAAAACTGAGCATAACGCGGTATAACATCTAATATAACCTATTTGAAGGTTTGTTAGATTTTGTTCAGCATTTGCATGCTAAAAGGAAACGGTGATATCATTCTGATAAATATATAATCTTTTAAAATTCAAAATGGCAACCAAAAATTTATCTAAATTTGGTAGAATTGAACCATTTGTAAGTTTAGTTTTTAACTTATATCAGATTTTAAACAGATATATATATATATATATATATATATATAATATTTAAATATGGAAAAGAGATTAAATATGACTATCAAGTTTTATTTGCAGAATTATTTTTTAAAAATTATTGTATTCAAAATCATTTTGATTGCATACTAAAGGAATTTGTCAAGACATTTATACCTATAATATTAGTTATAAAATATTTACGACATTTAAATTTTCTAGCAAAATATCAACTTTGTTCAATTATTGTACACATATGAATACACTCTTAAGAAAAAATTTGTATTAACTCTTTATTTTATTATTTGAATTACTTTTAGGTACATTCATTTAGACATTTTAACAACACATGAAAATAGTAAAATAATATTGGATTTCAATGAAGTATATGTCGATGATATCAAACAGTTACAGTTACCAAATCTGGAACCAAACCTGTAGTTGTGCTCTTAAACAGGTCCATTGCATTTTTTATTAGGTTCGACCTACACAAGATATTGAACCGTAAGTTGAAGTTGATTAGAGTAGGACTAATAGACTTTTGTACCATTTGGTCATAGAAATGACTGGCTTCTGTAACAAGTTTAGTTTTGAAAAGTGCACCAATAACAGTGTTGTAGGTCTGGGTCTAGGCATCAGGTTCAACGCCTTGCTCACTCATTTTCTGTACCATTTGAGTGGCTTCATGTAGCATTCCTTGCTTGCAAAGGCTACAATGATTGTGTTATAAGTGTACGTATCCAAATTGACGCCTTCATTCTGCATGTGATCTAATAGTTGTGGAGTATTGTCGATATGCAGATTCTTCTTCGATATACAGTCAAGAATAGAATTGTAGATTACAACATTAGGTTGTATAGTTTTCATTGAGGTGAGCACTTCCACAGCAACCTGTATATCTCCATTCTTACATGCCCCATTCACCATAGCACCATAGGTATACACATCAGGTTTCACATTAGATGACTTCATTTTCCTAAGTATGTTTGTTGCCTCTAACATCTTATTGTGTTAAAAAAATCCGTTAATCAAAGTATTATAAAATTGTATGTCAGGTGTGTAGCCCATTGGCTCCATATGATGAAGAAGAAACATCGCATCCTTCAGGCTCTGATCAGTTTTCAGACAATAACCTTTGACAAGAGTGTTTTGCATGACCTAATCAGGTCCATGACCTGATTTGATTGCTTTCGCTAAGATACCTAAAGCTTGAGGGAATTTTAATGTTTGACAGAATGAATTGAGGAGAAGATTGTACGTTATGGTATTGTGCTTTTTGATTCTTTCTCCCAGAGATATAACCAAATCATGTCTTGGTATGGACTTCAATCTCGACATTTCTGTGACGATATCGCAATTGCGAGATTTTGTGATTGTCAAGATTCTCTTCATCATCTTGTTTTTGGAAATTGATTTAGGGTTTGAGAAAAATCTGTTTGTACCGAGAAGGATTGATATAAATATAATGTTAAAACCAGTTATTGAACCGATTTAGTAAATTTTTATTAGCTTCTCCCGTTTTTTTTTTCACCAGAGGAAACGAAACCATTTAAACAATTTACTGTATAGTAAAAAAAACCATCTTTCTGCAAAAGCCTTATAGCAAACAAGGGTCTGGTTAGATTCATGATCATTTCAAGAGTTATTACAAAATATCAAAGCATAATACTTTAGATTGTAAACTGTTTGAAAATCTTACAGAAATTTAGCAAGAAGCACATCTCTGTAGAAGCTTTTTTCTTCTTCCAAAGTCTAAGTATACACAAAAACAAAACCACAACATTCTAGAATACCCAACAAGCCCAAAATTCTTGTTCCTCAAAATCGGTTTGGGTCAATTCCATTCAATCTGCAGTCGTTAGGCACCCATCTCCATGAATTAATGACATTCATGTTTTCTCGTTTGTCCACCATTACCATATGTTTTTAGAGCCGCTCATTATACTTGTTGTGTAGTGCCCAATTTACAATCTCTTCCAATATCACTAACAATTTAAGCGCCATGGACAAAGAAGAAACTATAATTTAAAGCGAATAAATTTCATCATAATACAAAAAACTCGTAAAACTTCGTTGGGTGAAAACATAAGTCTTGTCTAGACCATATATATATATTACACAAGAGTAATCATACTAATTGGTCTGATTAAGAGTTAATTAATCAATGCATATGATTAAACATAAATTCATATATAATACCTTACGAACTCCTGCATAAACATCGTCGCCATTGGGATGTATGGTGAGAGTATCAGGACGAGGATTAACTACACAAGAACAACAACCACCTATATGCCTATTATGGGATCGGATCACAGACCATTATACACAACCATAACAGCGAAAAACTCAAACTTCATGACCAGATTCTGCTTTGACAAAAGGTGGCTGCCTAGGAGAGGATTCAAAGAGCTGCTATATAATGCATGGACTAGGAGTTCAATGGCAAGTGACAACAACACCTTGGACTGTATTGCCAAATGCGAAAAGGAGATTTCCCAATGGAAGAAAGCGGAGAATGCTAAGTTTAAACAAAGGACAGAGCTGACTAAAGAAAGATTAGATGAGGAAATGTCGAAACCCACCCCTAATGTTCAGCTTATAGCTTCTCTTAACAAGGAGCTCATCATACATTACACAGAAGAAGAAAAGTTTTGGAGATAGAAGAGTAGAGAAAAATGGGTGCTACAGGGAGACCAAAACACGAAATTTTTTCATAAGTTCATCAACTACAAGAGAGTCAAAAATAGACTGATTGGACTTAAAGATAATAGAGGTGTTGTTCAGTTTGAAGAAGGCTCTAAAGGAAATGTGGCTGCTAACTACTCTAGTGACCTGTTCAATTCAAGCCAACCTGATGAAGTCCAGTCCGTGCTCAATGGCTTAGGTTCCAAAGTCACTAAGGTAATGAGCACTCAACTAATGGCTCCTATAACTAACATGGAAATCAAGAAAGCGGCATTCAGTATCAAGGGAGACAGTGCCCCTGGGCCTGATGGAATGACTGGTATCTTCTTCCAATCATATTGGGATATCATAGGGAACAAAGTGATTGAAGAAGTCAAAGAAGCCTTTCGTAACAGATGTTTTCCTAAAGAATGGAACTACACGCATATTGCTTTGATCCCCAAGTGCCAAAACCCTACAGAGATGAAGGAGTTCAGACCAATCAGTCTTTGTACTGTAATGTACAAAATCATCACTAAAGTCATTGCCAAAAGGTTACAAAAGATACTTCCTCTATTAGTCTCTGAGACACAAGGTGCTTTCACCTCGGGAAGACTTATCTTAGACAATGTACTACTTGCTCACGAAATCATGCATCATCTTAATACCAACAAAGAAGGTCAATGGAGTTTCATGGTGGTCAAAACAGATATGTCCAAGGCTTATGATAGACTTGAGTGGAACTTCTTGGAGACAATACTACGCAAGTTGGGTTTTAGACTGGAATGGGTTCAGATGGTGATGTTCTGTGTCTCCTCAGTCAGATATTCGGTCCTCATTAATGGATCCCCATATGGTTACATTACACCAGAAAGGGGTCTCAGGCAGGGAGATCCACTCTCAATCTTTTTATTCGTACTTGGGACATAAGCCTTGATCCATTTAATGAACAGAACAATCCTATGCAAAAGAATCACTGGTATTAACTTCCACAAAGATGCCCAAGCCCTGCAACACCTACTCTATGCAGATGACAACTTATTTGTTTACAAAGCTAATCCCCAAGAAGCCTTAGCTCTCAAACAAAGCTTTGACACTCATGAAAGAATCTCGGGTTAGAGCATCAACTTTGACAAATCCGCTATTGCCTTTGGGAAACTTGTCACAGGGAATAGAGTAGAGATCAAAAAAATACTACAAATAAATTTGGATTATGGGATCGGGAAATATTTAGGTCTCCCATAATGTTTTAGAGGATCAAAGATGCAAATCTTTAATTATATATCGGAAAAGTTGGACTCATGCATAGACAACTGGTTCTCCAAAACCCTGTCATTATGGGTAAAAGAGATCATGATAAAGTCTATTGCTATAGCTTTCCCAGTATACGCAATGTCAAGCTTCAAACTCCCTAAGTCCACATGTCAAAAGATCACAAGTGCAATTACCCAATATTGGTGGAATTCAAATAGGAGTGGAAGAAAATCCCATGGGTATCTTGGAAAAAGATGTACAAGTATAAGGAAATTGGCAGTTTAGGTTTTAGAGACGTGGAACAATTCAACCAGGCCTTGCTTGCTAAACAATCTTGGAGACTCCTGAACCAACTAGACTATTTTATGGGGAGAATCTACAAAGCTAGATACTACCACAATAAAGATTTCTTTTCCAGTGATCAAACTTCCAAACCATTATATGCATGGGCTAGTATATGTTTAAGGAAAGAACTACTTCTCAAAGGCTTACTGAGACAGATTGGGGATGGACAAGACACCTTTGTATGGTCCTAAGTGGATCTTTGATGTCCAACCACGTTAACCCATTAATAAGGATATGAGATTCAATGTCAATCTCAAAACAGCAGAGCTTATCCTTAATGGTAACTGGGATTATACTAAGCTTAAGGAAACATTCATTGGAACATATGTCAATCAAATCATGTTTTCCCCTCCTTGCATTGACGTCAAAGACTCCTGGATCTGGAGTTTCAATCCCTCAGGAGTTTATACTGTACGAAGTGGTTACCGCCTTCTTTATCAACTCAAACACTCTACTAAACTAGCAGGTTCAAGTCATATTTCACTAGACCGTTTGAATAGCAGACTGTGGAAGCTCACAATCCCAAGGAAGATTTCTATCTTCCTTTGGAGAGCTCTTTCTGGAGCTCTGGCTGTTAGAGAAAGACTCAAATAGAGGAAAACAACAACAGTGGATCTTTGCCCAATTTGTGGGTTAGAATCTGAGACAATCAACCAGTGTCTTTTCCTTTGCTCTACATCTAGACAAATATGGTCCCTGGCTAATGTCATTCTCCCTCACAGAGGCTTCTCTACATCATCAATTCTCACCAACTTTGCTTTTCTTTTGGATCCTTCCTGACATGATAACTCTTATAAAGAATTGCAGAGGAAGTTTCCATGGATTTTATGGAAAATTTGGAAGGTTATAAATGACATAGTCATTCAAGGGAATCAAGCAGACTTTCAGCTGAAAGCACAAGAAGCCATCTCTGAAGCTGAATCATGGAATCTACTATACCAGCATGATAAAACAAGATCTTCACTCAATAAAGGTCCTATGCTCCCTGACAATACTAGGGATGAAGAAAGTACATATCATATGGTGAATTGGAAGGTGGCATGGTCAGATCATGACCATTTAAATGGAGCTGCTTTTATTCTTCATGGGAAACATCAGATGAACTTGTTGCATGGGCGCCATGTTCTTGAGGGAACTACATCATTTCTATCCTTATTTTTCGCGGGGTTGATATGGATTCTAACTACTCTCTTGGAGCTACGTATATCCCAGGTCACTATTTACATAGAGAACATGACAACTTATGCTGCTGTTATGTCCCCTTCACAGTGGCCTAAGTACAAAGGATGGTTAAGCAAGATTCTTAAATTGACCGGGGAATTCATCATATGCTACTTCAAATATATTCCACCTGGTCAGAACGAAAAGGCCAAGGCAATTGCTAGTAGTGTGATAAATGAGGGAAGATACATGGACTACAGTGGCACTGACATTCCTGCTTGGTTACAAAATTACCCTTGAAACCCCATTTAGACATTTCTAACATTCATCTGGCAATCTTAGGTGCATTAGTGTCCAAGCCAGGTCTTTCCAAGGCCTGGTTTCAAGGTTTTAGTTGATCATTTTCATATCTCAGTGATAGTTCTGTCCCTAATTTTATTTTTATACAGTCTTAAGGTTAAATATCTCATATCCTTTTAAATTTCTTCTCCTTAAAACCTCGATTCTGTTTCAGGTTTGGTAGGTTTTTGGCTCCAATTGTATGCTTCAGGGTCTTAGTCAATATTTCTCTAACAGTTTTCTTCTCTATCTTTAAGTCATCAGGAAGATCTTCTCCTTCACTCAACTTTAGGCTGATTGCACTGGTCTCTGGTCCATTTGTTCCAGCCTTTCGTAGCCATGATCAGACCTTTTCATTTGTTTCTCTTTTGTCTTTTGTGTCTGTTTTTTCTGAATGTCTTTTTTGATTTTCTTCCGTGGAAGATACGGTTAAATCCTAATCCCAGCCTTTGAGTTTCCCAACCAACAATGATTACCCTTTTCAGACCTTTTGTAATGATGACTCTGCTTTTTACAATTGGAATTTTCATTTAAAAATTTGCAGATACTCAGAAACCGCCACCTGAAGGTCTTTCAATGAATGCCAAGTAGCTTTGTCAGGAGAAAACGGCTTAATATCTCACACCACTACTTTGGGAAAGACAAATTTGTTGTGTGCTCCTTCCATCTTAAAACTTTTGCTCCTCTCATGCATTTTCAGTACAACTCTCGAGATTGATAAGACAAATTAGGAGGAAAATGAAAGGTCCACATAGAAATCCGATGGAATGCCTATAAAAAGACTCACTGTCTTGACATGAACCATCCCTTCTCACACTCAAGCAATGGACAACAACTTTTGGCAAGCTCTCAACCAATTTAACTTGGGGAGAAACAACGCAGCTGCTTACCTCAGTTAATTGTGATACAAATCTATAGTCAATAAAAAGCATACACAAAAACATACTACTAAATTTGATATAGTGGTTCTGAGTTCCCTTGCAGCCAGCAAGTCATCAATGGAGAATCAAAGTGAAGATCATTCGACTCTAGAAAATCTTTACCAAAGAGTACGACCAAACAATTGAAGTAGTTTTGCTGGATGATCAAGTAAATTATTCTCTATCACTCTTTTATATACATATCTATGAGTACAAGATCTTATTTGTCTACACTACTTTGTAAGGACAACTGATCTTTTGCCAAATAATATATTTGGTATCGAATTCAGAAGAAAATTTCCTTTTAAGGGCACTTTTTGAAAAGGAACATATCAAAAAGAACATTTCTTAAAACTTCTCTTATTTATTTATTTATTTATTTATATATATTTAAAACCGTAATACAAATATGGGTTTAGAACTAAAAAGGTTTGTTTCGAAACCCAAAACAAGTGGATATTTGTCGTATGAGTTTAGAGCTAAGAAGGTTTGTTATTTTAAATTTTATAATTTTATAATTTAACTTTAAACTTTAAAATTCATTATTTTAAATTTTGTAATTTAATATTTAAATGTTAAAGACGTCGAATTATGTTACATCTCATATCATCTTTTCCATGATTCGTAAATGAATGAAACAAATAAACTTTGGTTTAGAATAACCCTATACATTAAAAATGTAACTTTTTGAAAACATCACCAAAGGTTATGTGTTATATTTTTAAGATTTAGTTATTAAGTTTGTTACTAAATGTTTGTTACGATTTATATCAAAATTATTAATCAACCAAAAAATTATAATTTATAATATATATAATCCAACTTAATTTCTCTAGATAATAACAAAACTAGATTATGACCCGTACTAAAGCACAGTATAATATTTTTAAAAATATTTACTTAAAAGCATAAGATAATTATCATACCCATTGAATGATTTGTGATATTAAACAACTCATATTATTAAAAAAACAACATGTAATATCACATAAACCGCATTCTTTATCAAATGAACCATTATTAAATGAACTATTATTGTTAAATTATAGGTAATATCAAATGACATGTGATGAGTGAATATCGATGATGACCCATATTTTTATTATTGAATATGAAGTGTAATTGTACAAATATAAAATATTTATAGGGTAACTACTTTAACTTTTTAGTTTCGTAAAATTTTTATGACATGTGCTCGCTTAGAAATGATATAAGCTCATAAAAAATATATGTAGTAAAACTTATATTTTTTTGTGAAATACTAGATTTTTGTTACTCATTTTCATCTAGAATTTTTCATCGTATTAATATTTCTATATACAAACTATATCTAAATCTATAATTAAAATAATTAAATAAAAATTATTTATATAATATTATTATTATTTTATTCTTGCCTAAGTTATTCATTATCACATATATTTTATTTGTAATATGTGTTTATCTAAGACTTATATATGTTAATAAAGTAAACATATATCTTAAAAAATTAATATTACAAATACTTTATGTATATATATAAATTATTTACTCAAATATACTATTGTTTATAACTTGTTATATTATTATTTAGTGTTTATAACTATACCTATATATATAGTATAAATACGTATATACATAATTTCACCAGCTCTATGTATTTGATTTGATGTAATTTAGACATAAATAACAATCCACTCAAATTAATTCCATCGTGCACGTGACAAGATAAAGAAGGTTGTTGTTTCGACTGAACATGATCTTTTAGAGTAGTTATATAACCTAAAAATCCTCAACATGATTATATTTCCGACTCTTTTTTTTTTTTTTTTTTTCCCAAAACCC
>OVAX01004268.1:0-14147 GCA_900406405.1 Lepidium africanum | reverse complement strand
CATAATAAAAACAGAAATTAAGATAACATAAAAATAAATAAACAATAATTTAAAATATTTTTTCATTTAGACAAAATTTATGTGTTCTTTTTAGAACATTTTTATAAATGTCATCTAGACATTTAAAGGCATTGATCGGAGGAAACATAGTCTACCATATGATCATAAACCATTTAAGGAGGCAAAGCCTACCATATAATCGTGATCTTGGAGGCAGAGCCTACCATAACGATCAAGACAACGCTTATTATTCTGAACATGTATGGGCAACAAAATATCCTTATTAAGGTGGCAAGCCGACCATTATAACAGTATATAAATTTAAATTTAAATGAGCAGTATAACAATATATAAATTAAATATACATATATATGGGGAGTAAATCACCCAGGGGCATAACCCCTTCGATATAATAAATATGAATTTGACATAAATTAAACCATACCCTTGATTCGGTATTGGAACAGAGCAACTCGTGCTGATAATGTGTTATAACCTAACTATATTTATTATAGAATATTATGATATATATGTGGTATGAAGAGAACCGTGAGAATAATAGGAACTGTTATTATTATGAACTATTTCTTGTGTGTACAAGTTATCTCAACAAATGAGATAACATATATATATATATATATATATAATACTCTCATGTCGGTTTAACTTAAGTCGGTTAAACTAAATATATAAAAATATTCCTAATAGATAATTATCTTTTTATAACATGTTGTACTTTCATATGTTTCTTCTTAAAACAGAATTGTTACTTAGATTTAAAACATGTTGAGAAATGAATCTGATATTACCCACCACTCCTAATTAAGCATGTTGTAATAGTAGATCCATAGAAAATTACTAGAAAATTACAAAATACTGTATCACCATCACATATCTGAGACCCAATATTATTATGAGACAATGACAAAAGCAGAATCTGGTTGCATCAATTTAATACTGTAAGAAAGATTTGGCACGTGGGCACGCGCGTAGGAGCGCGTGAAACATTGGTAAATTGGGAATTGGCACTTGCAGAGAATGAAAGGTCGGAGATTCTAATGATATGCGGTGTGGGCAAATGTGAATCTCACGCTTCCAAAATATTCTTCTTTCTATTTTCTTTTTTATTTTCTTTGTTTTCTTCTCTTGATTCCTTTTTACTTTCCCAGAATATTCCTTCACCAATTTAGCACATTTTCTATTAACTTTTTTTTCTTTTCATTCTAATCCCTTCACTAAAATTTGTGATAAATTAAAACTAACTCATTAAATATTTTGTAGTATAAAATACATTTGATGCCAGTGTTATTTTTTGAATTATTCTATCTTTAAATTCGTATTTAAGAACCTGATTAATAAGAATTGTAACTTTAAAAACTTTGCTGTAGAATTCAGGCAGTAAATATTTTGGCACTACAATTTTGTTACTGTATATATTTTAATTGTAAAATTTTATAGTTGTAGTGTTCATAAATTTTGGTTCTAGATATTTTTAAAACAATAAGAATCAAACATAAACCTAAAGCATGATTGAATTATTTTTAATGTTCAATATAATTTTTTGCTATGTAGAGCAATGAATTTATTTTTCAATCAGACCCTAAGTGGTTATATAAATGATGAATTAGGTGGATGATATATATGGGAGTTGAAATCAAACATCATTAATGATTCCATTTATATATTGTCTTGTATTTCAACGTCTAGTTTACTTAATGAATGTATATTTTTGTTATGTAAATATCTTTAATTAATTTTATCAAATGAACCGTCGTATAAGTTACTAATGTTCATAGAAAATTTAAAACTAATTATAATTATGATAGTTAAATAGAAGATAAAATTGTGGAAGAATAATCTAGAATCAGAATATTGTAAATATAAGGAAAGTTATTTTAAGACTGCGAATCTTATTCAAAGGAAAATAGAAATGTTTTGAGCCTTCCGTTCTTATCTGAAATTGCTAAAGAGATTAAGAATAGTGACGTCACTTCCAGCCCATAGAGAGAGAGGGATACGAACCGAACTCGAATCTGATCCTACGAATATTCAGACAAACACTTAAACCCCATACTTTTCTGAATTTACTATTTTGCCCTTACCTCTTATTTTCAAAAAAATCTGTAATTTAACTCTCAAAGATTCGTTTAGGTACGCGACGCCCCGACCTCGATCCCCTTCACTTCTTTGTTCCAAAACCTAAACTCTCTCTCTCTTTTCTCATCAATTTATAATTGTCTCCATGTTTTGATTCCATTTAAGATCCAATATTCTTTCTCCATTCAGATTAATCTTTTTTTTTTGCTTCCTTTCTATAGATCTACCCATTTGGTAGTTCGTGTCTCCGTAGAACAAAAGTAAAATGAATATGGAGATTAATTACACTCAGAAAATGCAGAAATGTCATGAATATGTTGAAGCTCTTGAAGAAGAACAAAAGAAAATTCAAGTTTTCCAACGAGAGCTTCCTTTATGTTTAGAACTCGTCACTCAAGGTAATCAAAATCCCAACTCTTTTATTTTCAATCACTTTGGTTTTTGATTCTGATAAGGGTTCTGATGTTTATGTAGCTATTGAGGCGTGTCGGAAAGAGTTATCTGGTACATCGACATCGGAACAGTCGACTACTGGTCTTGTCTTTGAAGAGTTTATTCCAATTAAAAAGAGTCCGTTGTGTGAGGAAAAAGATGGTGAACATGAATCTCCTGAAACTGAGCAAATTGGTAATAACAAGAAATCGGATTGGCTTAGATCTGTTCAGTTATGGAATCCTTCGCCTAGTCCAAACACTAAAGAGGTATTCATAATCGTTTAGGAGTTTTAGTTGTTGATTTTGGAGGATAATTGCTAATTATGTTTATGTGCTGAATCGAAATATATATAGGAGCGTGTAGCTAAGAAGGCGAAAGTTGTGGAGGTGAAACCAAACTACGGTGCGTTTCAGCCGTTTCAGAAGGCGAAAAAATGCGATTTAGAGACTGATTTGCAACCGGCGGTGAAAGTAGCCAGTTCGACACCAGCGATGACAACTAGCTCTACCACGGAAACCGGCGGTGCTAAAAGCAGTTTGGATAAAACTGAAAAAGAGCAGATACAGGTGCAGCAATTGCAGTCGCAAACGCAAACGCATCGAAAGCAAAGACGATGCTGGTCTCCAGAATTACACCGGAGATTCCTCCACGCGCTTCAGCAGCTCGGAAGTTCACATGGTAATAAAGATTTGTTTAATTACTGGGTTATCTCTATTCTAATTGACTCATTAGTCATTCGTAATTAAATTGATAAAGAATTAATTCGTTTTTTTTCCCCTAAAAACGTCTATAATTAATATAAAATTACATGATAAAGAAATGATGTTTATATGCCAATTTTTGCAGTTGCTACACCGAAGCAGATTAGAGATGTTGAAAATTTTCAATAAAATAGACGAATGCTTTATAGTGTATACTGTGTATACGCAGGATTTTATCTTATTGTCTATCTATACATATAAACTTTATTAAGAAATGTTCAGAGCTACTATAGTTCAGTCAGGGTCCGGTTCTAAATTTTTGAAGGCTGGATGCGAAGAAAGAAAATGAGACCGTTTTATTTTTACTACAGTTAAAGAGATTGATTGCCGATGGGAAGAGAGATGTCAATTAAATTTTTTTTTCTTTGTTTGCTTTTTCTTTTCACTAAACATAGTTTTCAAATTTAATTGTTATAATTATATAATAATTCTGTAAAATAAGTTTGTTTAAATTATTTGTTTGGTTATTCTCATTAAAAAAAAAAGAATGAAAATATGTAAGTCGTGATTCAAACACAGCTTTAATCAATATTTTAAAGATACATACACTACTAAACTAAAAGAAAGTATTTTGTATTTTGGAGTCCAAAATTTTTTTTATATTTTTGGGGCCATAAACGTGTGTTTTTCTGATTTCCTCCGCAAACCGGATATGGTTCAGTAGAGGTTTCCAGTTACTCATATAGAGAATTAATTTTGGTTAATTCACTGTTAATTCATTTCATGGACGAAAATCGAATTTATTGTAAAATGAAGTATGAAAGGATTATGATACGACTTAAAATCACGTAGGTGAATTGTGATCTAGTTATATGGTGTCACAATTAGATTTGACCCCATATTATTTTATAGTAACACTAACACTTGCTTTAGAAAGGCAACATGGCAAGCCATGAACCGATTATTCACATATTACCAAATCCATTAGTTTGCGTGACAATTTATTAAAATAACTCCAACGTGGCCCTTTACAAATCTTTTTTTTTTTTTTTTGATAAAAGGCTTACAAATCTTTTTTGATAACAACCATAATCAAATCATATTATATTTAGATTGGGTCCTATCAATGTCACGATTCGTTTTTATTCTTACGGAAAACGTTGTCGAAACAGCTACAAAACTACAGTAAAAAATAAAGCAATTAGAGAAACATTGTAAAAGATAAGTTATCATCATTAATAGGGTTCCAATTAGAATAAAAAATATTGTCAATTAAAAGTTTAAAACCACTAGTAATTTTTTTTCTTCAGTATTATGAAACTAGAGCATGAAGAATAAAATGTCATTCTCTGATTTGCAGAATAAGATTATATACCAAGTCCATGTTTAATCAGTCTTTCCTAAATTACAGGAAAATGAGCAATTTGTTTTTTTCTTTAATAAAGAGTATTTTTTAATGTATTGAACTATATGTTATAGAGATTCGGATTATTTAAGAGAAATATGACTTAGTGGCATTCCATAAGTTGCAAATTTGTATTTTCTCAACAGAGAGAAAACGTAGGTACCTGTAACAAAATAAAGGCAATAATACCCCTAGAGTATAGAGTCTCGAGCGAAAGATATTGTGATATATCTCAAGTATTAATAACTAAATTCTGTCAGAAATCAAATATATAGAAAAGATAAATTTATTCTTTTATTTGAATATGTAGTTTGTTACTTTTAAAATTGTCACACTACATCATTTATGATTTATGACATACGTGTTATCCAAATCATTATTCTAGTAAATACATTATTATCATATCATCAATCTCTCTTATTCATCTTATTTCTTCCCATCACTTATGTATACCCAATTTATTAACTTTATAAACAAAATTTTATCAGGACAAAAAAAAAAATTATTGACATACAACAATAATTGAAATCAATATTCTTTTTAATATTAATTGTAAAGTGAAACCGATTATAGGGCCAATATCGTCAAACATAATTCAACACTTAATTTTGAAGTTATGGTTGTAACATTCCTAATTTTAAACTTTCACATATTTTTCACTAAATTTACCCTCTATTTAAAGTGACATTTGTTTGGTCTGTCTTGTATAGAGAAAAACTAATTTTGTCTTTGTTAGATCAGTGTTTGTTGTTACTTTCTAACACTTTTAACATCTCACATTTCAAGCCATGAATGAAATCAAATATTTATTTGTTTATTCATCAAATATCACATACATTAAGAAAATATTCATGGGAAAATGGCTTATGGTACTATAAGTGGCTCTGAACTCTAAAAGGATTCAAAATATTGTATAGAACTAAGATTTTTTTTAGCTCAAGTTTCAAGTGGAAAGGAATATCACTAAAATTTAGATATCAAAGGACAATCCTTGTGTTTCTGTCAACAATTTTTCTGAAAATTAATCTTAAAAAAAAACTAAAGATGTGTATAGCTAAATCAATTTTTTTTTAATTCAACTATTTGGCAAATTTTATATACGATTGAATTTTAAATAATTAATGCATAAAGTAGAATCGTACTATTTATTCAATTGATGATGATAATTTAACTTTCTTCAACCATAAATTTGGTAAACTTAAAAGTACATAATAATTTTGGGTGGTAGTTAAATGCATCGGTGGAAAAGAAAGAGCCATTTGGCCTTAAGACAAAGCGAAAAGGCATATGAATTGATGATATAATACATTTTAGAATATTCGAATCTCTGATATACCTCCTAATTCTATGGCCCCCACTGTGCTTGATTACCTCATAAACAAGGTTCGACTATCTATATTCCCTAGAATGTATCATATAACAAAATCATATCAAAATTTGCCCTCTTTAAATTCTTCTCCACATTGTAATTACAAAATTAATCCCCCTCCAAAAAAAGTTATAAAACTAATTTACCTCTCTCCTGAAATCGACAACAAAATTTCTCCACTTTAAATTACCATTGGTTAAGTTGGTAGAGTAAACCACGATTACGTGGTTAATTTTATCTTATGAATTAAACTATTTTATACCCAATTAGAGACCCGTTTACTTAATCTAAACCCACCTAATCTCTAACTTATGAAACACATACACAAAATTTTTGTATGAAGAACCGTAATCCCCAATTCGAAGTGATTATCGACACTAGAAATCAATGTCTATGTCAATAATTGCGTTTGCCGGAGATCCTAATCCTAGTAGTTAAACTGAAGAAGATCTCACTGATGAAATGCAAGAGAAGTATCAGTTTGATGTCGAAGAGCATGTGGGTAGATTCATCGATGAACTTCCAGTCCGCCACAACATCTATCCAGAAAGTGAAGCTAAAGAAGAAGATGACGACCCTCACCTAAATAAGCTGAAAATTTGACGAGGTAATGAACAATTGTTCGAAGGCAAAAAAATCTTCAGTAGATTAGCTTTTAAAGAAACTGTGCTAGATATCACTTTATTTAATACTACTTAGCTGTCTATCAAACACATCATCTCCCCCCCCCATTTAATGACCATGTCGGCTTGAATTTGTCAAAAGCATTAACATTATTATTTCGACTGAGGACAGTATTGTCTTTTAGCAACATGATCCATAGGTAGATAATGAATTAAATAAAAAAATCAGGTAGTTTGTAGGTTTTGAAAACTGATGTAAACCTAAACTGATAGATAGAAAACAATAATTGATTCTAGAAAGAATACCCGAATATCTCTCTTCTTTGAAGATTATAAAAGGTGTTCGATAATCTAAAGGGTTTTGGGAAGCTTTGAAAAAGGTTCTTAAAAATTATAATGAATCAAAAGTATCGATGGTTTACAAAGAAACCTAACTTAAATAGCTAAGAGATAACATATCTCTAATTATTTGAAAGTGTAAGAAAATAGGAAACTAAGTAACTGATCAAATAATCAACGAAAATAAAGGAAATAAACGAAACTCGAAAGTGTGGTCGGTAAGCTAATGCATGCTACATCAGTTCCCCGGGGGTGAGAAGAGATTCGTCCCTGAATCTGAAGTGGTGGAGTCAGCAATGTAAGGACGAAGATGTTTCACATTGAAAACGTTGTGAGTGTTAAGGTGGGAGGGAAGGTCGACTCTGTGTACATTGTCATTGATTCTGGCCAAGATTCGAATGGGTCCAATCTTCTTGGACTTCAACTTGTTGTACTCATGAGAAAGAATGCGTTCTTTAGAAAGGTAAACCCAAACAAAATCGCCGCTTCTCCATAATTATATTAGACATTTTCTTAAGTATGTAATACTCTGGTTCCTCACAGATCTTGTCCACAAATAATCATCCTATCACAATAACCTTAAACATTTCACAATCCCCATTAGGATTACAAGAATAGACCTAGTTAAACGCCCTAATCTTCCAAACATTAGATTTTCCAGTTATTGAACAATAAATTCTCCAATCACACCCTGTTCCAGCGAATTTGTAACCAATTTTTTGTTTATCGTACATGTACTGCTTCAGATTCCTCCCAGTTCACAGCACATAGTCTACCACAACATCTTTAAAATCTACACCATCAAAGTTCATGTCTTCATGAAGATAACCTGGCCCTTGATAGAAACCATCACCACTATTGTGGTAATTATAGCCTTGTTCCTCATCCTCATCACTTTTGGGGTAGACATTGTGTTCAATGTTAGGTTCATCTCTGAATTTCGCTACCTCGTTCTCAATTTTGCACTCCTCACACTCAACTATTTCACAGGTTTCTTCTTTGTCGGAGTCAACATCTGGTTTTTCTCGTTCTTCTTCAATGACGTTTACAGTTAAATATGTTCATTGTGACATTAATTAATGTCAATATGTTCATTGTGTTCACATAATACAAATTTACTTAGAATTGGCAAATTGTGACTATGTTATCACAATATAACTAGATAAGAAAAGTGAGTGGTAACTAAATTTTGGTCAAAACTCGCAAAATTTATATTAATTCACAAGTAATTAAAGTTATTGCCTTATACTCTTTTTGAATATTACTTTCACAGGATAATTTTTTTTTTGTTTTGAAAATACCACACAATTCTCAAATATATATATATATATGTATGAAGCTGCACTACAACAAGTAGATACAACAAAAAGTGTCGGAAAATATTAACTTTAATATATATATATATATACGATAAGAACACTATATGATAATATATTAAAATACTCATAGATTAATTAAAAATCATACTAAGTCTCAAAATAAAACAAAATAAATATTGTGAATGTGATATCTTAAATAAAAAGCAACTAATAAGTTAATCATTAAGCAACTCATTTTCAAATTCTAACTCTTTTATTGAAACATTTGCTCATTGCAAGAATTCTACATCTTCCATAGAATCAAATGTATCTCCACCAACATCGCATATCTTGGTTTTTTCATCTTCATGTTGATCAGAGTTTCTTGTTAAAAGACGTAGTTTGTTGTGGATGAAAACTAAATCATGAGCGCGACTTGAATCCAACTTGTTCCTTCTAAGTGAATGAATGATTGTGTACATACTTCAATTGCACTCAGCACAAGAAGATGAACATGGTTATTCAAGAAACTTGAAAGAAAGATATGAGTTAGCTTACCAACTTTTCGGTTCCCCAGTATTGATTGCTGTAATGCATGCTGAATGTCAAAAAAAAAAAAACTTTTCGTTGAGAATGATACATACTTATCCAGAACTCTATTATGCTCATCTTCATTAGAAAACAATCTTTGAAAATACTTCATCCTCTCATTTTTGATAAGTTTCAATCTCTTGAACATCACAATGATGAAAGAAAAACGAGCATCATCATTTAAAAGCAATCTAAGAAGAGAAAATTTACTGACGATTGGTAGTCTCATGTTGTGGTTCATAGTTAAATGCTTTATTGTAAGTCCATCTTCATGAACATATGTGATCCATTTGCATTCCTCATATGTTGTTGCATTCCTTTTTACATTCTTTTTTGCACACATATTCTTCAAAGCTAGATTAAGAGTATGACAACACATGGTGTCCATAGATGTGAGGAAAGAATAACCCAATAGTATCTTCAGCCGCCTTATTATTTTCAACATTGTAAGTGATGATTTGTATCTAATTGATGATCCACTTCATTGATAGCTTCTTTTATCAAATAAGAAATAAAGAATTTATCTTTCATTTTGCCAAAACAGTTCAAAACCTTAAGTCATACATGACTATTTCCCAAATTAGCAATAAAATTGATAAGATGTTTTCTTGTAAGACCACTCCATCCATTTGATACAATAGTAACTATTTTTTATTTCCACACTAACTAATAGGTTCTAATACATTCTCAACATGGTTTTTCTCTTTTGGTACCAAGGTTATCTTCAACTTATTATAACTGGGAGGCACATAACCCTCAATTTATTGGCAGCAACAAACTAGTAAGACATGTGATAATGATGATTTTTGACAAGATTGAATGGCAAGCCTCCAATATAAAACATTTTCGCAATTTCTTGATCCAACTGCTCTCTAACTTCAATACCCAAAGCTCTGACAATTGGAGAGATGCTAGACATTTTTACTTACTAGTAGAGGTCGTTTCACAAAGCAACAAAACCTCTCTATTTCCAGACTCACTCTTCATCTTTTCGTACTCTTCTTATAACATTCACATATCGAGTCTTTCAATCCTAGTTTTTTTTTTTTTTTGCGCACCTAAACACCAGCATTTAATCCAAGTAGTTTTATTTTCATCATGTAATAAGATCCTTTTTTTGTTTCATTGCAAATGTTGCAGGAAAAACTCTAAGTTCCTCCCATGATTCCTTGTTTCTTCAATTTAGTTATGTAAGTCCACAATGGAAGTTCACTATTTTGACTAGATCCATCAATATCAATATTATCACCTTATTCTTGAAAATTTATATAAAAATTGACCTAAATTGAAAATAAAACAAAAGGTTAAAAAATATAAGACTTGTTTGTGTGTATGTATGTTTCTTAGTTAGGCTAAGCTAACATTGTGCTTTAATTTGTCAACATCAAAGAATAAGAACAAATTAATTTGGATTAGAGAATTAAGATATGTTCCTTGTATGTGTCTTATAAAATAATAATTATAATATACTAATTAGATAATATAAGACAATAAAATACAATTATTCAAGTCTTGGTGACAATACAAAACCTATTTGTGTGCATAAACTAAATAATATCAAAAATTATTGAATAAAAAAATATAATAGAATTATAATAAGTGTGATATCTATGATGAGAAAAGATTAAAGGTCATATATAGTATTAGTAAACCTAACACTAAAACAAAATTTCCATTTTTCAAAACATTTATTTTTTTGAAAAAGTTAAACAATTCCCTGTTTTATAAAGAATATATTTAAATATATATTGGAGACATGTCATAAATGTATCATAAATTTAGTTTTTACACGTCGTACCTGTCTGTAAAATTTATTGTATCCTCACAATATTAGAAACGTCTAAAAAAGGTTTTCTTGAAGTTTTGGTGGTGTTTGTGTCTCTGAAATGTTGCAGATATGGAAGACGACAAGAAAATGATGTTTCCGCGCTTTTTATACTAAACACTGATGAATATCCTATATAAGGTTTTACAGCTTAATCCAAGTCTGAAACCTTGAATATCATTTTTCTAGCATTTGTAGTATCAAAGATTTCAAGTCCAAAAATCATTTTTTTTTCTCAATAAATGTATGAAGACAAGGAAAGAAATTGTTTTCTCTTTATCTCAAGATAAATAAAGAGAGGCAATTTAGACTTTCTCTTCTTACCGACATCAACTTCAATTTTAGACCTTTTTTATTCGACCGGCATGCAGTGCTTTCATTTAGTGTAAGTGTCGCTCTTTTTTTTTTTGTTCTCAATGGATTCATGTCAAGTTTGGTCTCAATTCTTTATTGTTTCTCTTTCTCTATTGTTTGTTGTCGATATCTATATGCAGTGTTGCCTTCCCTCCTTATAGTTATGTATCTTCCTTGTGGATTCTAATAGGTCTTGGAGCTATGGATTTTTTGGATGGTTTGTTAATGTTTAAGTGCTTTTGTATCTTGCATTTTTTCTCTTCGTTTTGTGAGTCTGTTGGTGTTTCGTAGGATTAAATCGTTAGTTTAGTTCTGATAGGAAGATTTAGAGGTTGTACATTCTTTGCTTTGTTGGTATAAATATGATTGTACTATATGCTTTCGATGTTTGAGTTATATGCTTTAAGTCTTTTTTTGGCTTGTTAGATTGGAGTATATTTTGCTAACTCTCTTTTGGTTCAATATTGTTTTAAACACGTTATTTGTTTTGGATTTTTTTTATCAAAAAAATCTATGTTTTTCATCGGCTTATGAATTTTTTTTTTATATTTCTAACTTTATCAATCAAATCAAATAACATACTTTTACAAATTGGGGAACAATAAATTTTTTTAAAAAGTACAAATCTTTTCCAGCTTAGCTTCATTACTTATTTTCATCTTCATGTTGTTCAAATTATAGTTTAGATTAGTTGGAGATAAGGAGAAAGAGAAAGATACAAGAATGTGTTAACCACAAAGGATCTATTAACTTTTTTCTTTAAATGCTGTGAAGAATCTGTGTTTGAAGAAATGGAGGATTTGTTATTAAAAATTGGAGAATCTAACACGAAATCGAGATGAGATTTATGAAATGGACAAGGATGTTTGGAACTCAAAGATGAAATTCGGATGATGAAACTCGTCTTTGCTTTGTTTTTTTGGTATAAGTATATTGTTCGTTTTGATTGCATATGTAGTGTTTTAATTTCTCATGTTGTCATAAGTAAAAACAAAATCTATTGCAAAACAAAAGTCAAAAGAACAACAAAAGCATAACAACAAAAGTCTCACAAGAACCAAATTTGCAATCCACATAATTGTGATATTCCTCCTTATGAGCATTCAAACTTGTGATCTACCAGCTTGTGAGCATCCTACGTTTTTTTGAACCTACGTAACACATGACAAATAAGTATAAGAATGAGCTTATAAGAGACGTGATAGAAAACAACAAAAATTAAAGTCTAACCATTGTTTTTCCTAGATGTTATCGTGGTTATTTAGCAATAACTAATGTATTCGTATTTCCTTTGAATATGTTGACTTGTTGTGGCATTTTTTTTGCATTTGCGCATGTCATAAGTCATTTTTTTGGTCAACTTCGTTTTTTTAACCTTTGATGATGATTTATTCTGACTTTTACACCTTGAGTAGTTACTTAGCATGCCAGCTTTTCCTACTCTATTCGGTGGTGGTAATACAGGTAACCTATTTACCCTAGGCCATAAATTCATTCTCTATACAGGCTGAATACCCTTCTCATTCATTTCTACTAGATCTAAGTTGTAAAAATCTCATAATTATAATCATCAACCTTCTGTTTTNTTTTGGCAATTATAACACAAGCAGCATGTTCACAAGGTATTCCATCCAACTTTCATTTTCCGCAGCCACAAATCCTTAACCTTATCTCTACATGATAGGAACAAATGTGCAAATATACTTTGTGCATATCACCAGTCGACATGACCCTCACACACTCCCTAAAATTTTGTATGGATGAACTATCCAAGCATAGGCACTCTTTGTGAATCTGATGATAGCATTTTCGGTGTGCAAAAAAAGAATTAATTTCAACAAATGCAATCAAATTGTCGTTGAGAGCACTTGAGGATCGAACCCACGAGAACATAGAATTGGCAACAATATAACCATGAGGAATCTTAACTAAGCTATAGAAATCAAAGATGATGATTTGAACTACTTAAACTACTAAGAACAAAATCAAACCAAGCATGAAACAAGCAGAAAACTACCAACTTAAACTTGAACCAAACAAGAAACAAAGCAAGTAAACAAACAAGGCAACAAGCAAATAACAATGATAAAAAAGCGAATGGCTTAAGGAAAGGCAATCGATTTTTGGGCAAGGAAATCAATCAGTGATGCAACAAGGTTCAACTACAAGCACAACCTAGGGCATGAGACACAACAAATAATGATGGAACATCCCACTCTCATGGCAATGAACCATATCTTAGACTATGAACCAAGCTAAACTCTCATTTGCCAATTTAAAGACTAAGAAGCATTTAAAACAAGCTCACTAAGACCACTAATCCTTTAGACATCATCTCTCGAAGGCCTAGGAAGAAAAGCTCTAAATAAGGTCTTTCGGGAATTTCATCGAATACCTCTCGGGCAACAAAAGTCCTAGCATCATTCTTCATGTGATTGATATGCATCATTTTTGTACATGATTTCATTCATATTTTGATCATTTTCTCATCATTTAGGAATCACATTCCTGCATATTTGTTTAAGTTTGGCTTAGTTTTACATTTTAGAGTTTTAGATAGATCGAGTCGCATATTTTCTTGATTTGAGTCAATTTAGGTGATTTGGGAGCTTAACTTGGAAAAAGGGAGCTCATGAGATAAAACACTAATGCTTTTGGTTTGGAAAGGACCAAGAAGAATGAAGAATGGTAGCTTTGATTCAACCATTGGACATTTGGTCAAAAAGTTGTCTGATGCCTATGTTCTGGGTTGATACACATTGGACATTTGGTCGAGAAGCTGTCCGATGCCTATGTTCTAGGTTGATACACGTTGGACATTTGGTCGAGAAGCTGTCTGATGCCTATGTTCTGGGCTGATACACGTTGGACATTTGGTCGAGAAGCTATCTGATGCCTATGCTCTGAGTTGATACACGTTGAACATTTGGTCGAGAAGTTGTTTGATGCTTATGCCACACGAACCACTACAATGCACTTAAAGATTGTGATTTATAAAGACCTTCCCTTAAATAGAAGTGGCTGAAATTTGGACACAAGACAGCCACAAGAGTCAGCTTTCATTTCGTGGTGGTATTAAGGAATTTTGACAAGCGGTTAGAAAGATAGGA
>OVAX01004266.1:0-14150 GCA_900406405.1 Lepidium africanum | reverse complement strand
ATTAAAAATTAAATGAACTAAATATTTTAATTTTAAATAAAACAACTTACCATCTGTAGAGTAACTCCGCCAAAAGGAGTCTGTCCAGCAGTGTGAGGCATAGCGAGTGGCAAACCTTCTGGACCAGTCGTGTTCCAAGAAGTAGTACACTGAGCAGCTTTCTTCACGAAATTGGGGTCTGCCCAACAATTCTTCAACCCCTCCCAAACTGCGGCTATCATAAAGCTAGGTTTGCCATCATTACCTTTCACCTCTCAGTCTGTCTTCTAATCAGAGACAGTGTTAGAAAGCCGCATCATGGTTTTCTTGTTAAACTCATGCTTAACGGTCTCGTTGATGGAGACGTCACAGTTCCAACGTTGCTGTAAAAAAATGGATTTAGTATTAATTAGTAATTAAATAAATTAATTAAATAAAACGAATATAATTAAAATTTTTAATTACCGCGATAATTTTAAACCACGTGACGAGAATATAGTGTGGTGTCGATGTCCAGTTAGGGATCGCCTCGACAAAAAAAGCTCTTGATGCACTCCGTAATGTTGTGCCCCACTTTGTTATCCACACCAAACCTGAATTTTATAAAACAATTGTAATTAGTAAATATATAATTTGAAATAATTTTAATATTACCCGTCGATCGATTGATATGCAATATCGGCCAAGTCCCGTGATTTCCATGCACGAGAATATCCTCCACCCTATAACTGCATCTAAGTTAGGTGTCTCACCAACTACTGGTTCGGTTTTGGTTTTTTGAAATGCATCTGTGACCATCTANTGGTTTTTTGAAATGCATCTGTGACCATCTAATGCATCCTATCATGCTCTACAACCCCATGAACCTCATTCTGATTACCAACATCATGCAAATTACTCGATTCATCTACATTACCTCCAGCATTATTATAATTACTACTACTTGCTTCATCATTTCCACCAGCACTATAACCTTCCCCCATGGTAAAACCAGATATAATATTGTGAGTAAAACCCCTATTTAATAGATGATTCCAAACAGTATCTACTCGAGCAAATTTTATATTTTTGCACTTCCAACAAGGACAGAACATCTTATCCGATTCAAGCGTGATTTCGGTTTGACTGGCTTGGTACATGAAAATATCAACCCCGTTTATAAACTCTTTTTTCACGATTCCAGTAGCATCTCTATGCATATACATCCACTTCCGTTGCTCGTATATATCACCACCGAAAGACATTTTTCTAGTTTTTCTAGTTTTTTTTTAGTTTTTTTTTTCAAATTTTTTTTTTTTGCAAAAACGTTTTTTGTTTGTTTGTGTTGTGTTGTGAATTATGAAGAGAGACCTCCAGTTTATATAGACAAAAATTTAGCAGTGATTTTACAACATTAATCAAATACGAGTACTTTACAACGTATGTAACTAACTACAAATACCTAATTGCACATTTTGTCTTTAAATCGTTGTAAAGACAATTCGTCATAAACAACTTGCAAAATTAAGATGTTTTAACAACGAAAACAATATTTAAATTACGATGTAATTCAGATTTGTAAAAAAAACAATTTTGTATCACGAAAAACGTGTTTACCAAATTTCTAAATTTGTCTTTAAATCGTTGTAAATAAATTTCGTTGTAAGAGTGTTGCAAATTGGGGACATGTTTACAACGAATTAGTTCTGACATGTTAATAGGTTGTAAATTCGTCGTAAAACAGTTACTTTTTTACAACGAAAATTTTCGTTGTAAATTTACAACACTTTTATAACGAATCCACATTTCATCGTAAAAGCGTTGACAAAACGTCTCTAATTTACGACGTCCCTAATTTGTTGTAAAATGGTATGGTTAAATTATTGTTTTCTTGTAGTGCTATTCCTAAAAATTGCTAACCTTTTTTTAGTATATGGAAGATTTCAACAGACTTTAAAAGATTTTTCTACATGTTTTCTTTTTATTAGGTTCCAAGATTCCGTAACAAAAAAAGCGGACTGCCTGGTTAGAAGTGTTTGTTTGTCTGAAATTGCACTAGACAATATACCACTACTTTGGTTTGATCAATTAATCAAATATATATGTTGGAAAAAAAAATCGATTCACAAAATCAGTGTGAAGGTTTTACGAAGATCAAATAAGAAAACCCTAGCGCCACAAATAAAAATTCGAAAAAAATATATGTAATTCAGGGAAGTTCGAACCACACACTAACGTGAGCTTCCTAGAAAAATCCTAAGAATGTTTTTTACTAGCTATTGTACTCTAAAAAACAGTTGGATCAACCTTGAACTTTCTAACATTTTCTGTAAATACAATTTAATTCTCTGTTAATTATTTATATGTTCAATGTCGGATTATGTTCAATACAAAGAGTATCTAGTTTCCATTAGAATATGTTCTTTTCTTTTGGATTTTGATTAATAAGCTGTGTTAAACCTAAGGTTCGTCAATAGATTACAACTTACAAACCTTATTGATACTCATATAAGACCTAAGTTAATTTACTGACTGAGATTAGATATTGTAAGAAAATCATAAAAGTGATATTATCAGATCCAAATGTAAAAACGAGGAATGTATGTTACGTTTGGGAAGAACACGAGTGCGTAAGAACAGTACACGTGTCTCAAATTTCGGCGTAAAGAAGCTGTTAAATAACTGGCTTCACACACATTCCTTCCGAATATCGTGCCGTCACCGTAACGGACTATTTAATTATTGACGTGTAACTCGTTCTACTCAATTTCCATATGTGGTAAGTAAGTTTACAACAAATTGTCACACTATTTTTAACTCGTTGGATCACGATCTTAAATTGTTAATTCATTTATACGTGGAACACCTTGTAAGTACTAAAATGTCTAGACTCTAGACAGACGACAAAAAATTAAATAAAACATAACAATTTTAAAAAAAAGAGAAGTCGTGAAACTAAAGATAAGAAATAAAATTTTAAATAGTGAAGAAAATAAATGTAGCGAAAAAACAGAAAGTAGAAGAAGAAATAAAAATAAAAAGGCACGCCAAAACGCACAAAGAAATAGAGCAGTGTGCTCAGCGTGGGCCGACAATTTAGTGGTGGGACCTACTTTAAGCTGTGATCGAGGCTAAACGGGCCACCAAAGGCCCAGTACTTATTATTTTAATTTATTAGTATGATTTAATTAGTGGGGATTTCTGTATTTCTTAATTTCATATTGATTTTTAAGAAAGTTTATGGAGAATATTCGGCGGCCGCACTTTTATGCCTAACCAAATCTCTTCTTTAACAAAGTGGTGGGATCTCTTAATTTTATAATTTATAAGATTTAGCTAAAAAGGCAATATCTGTATTTTGCACACTTTTTTTATAATTTTACTTAAGAAATGTATCAATAATAAAATTGTAAATTACTAATCATCTTCTAAAGCCTTTCATTTTCATTGACAGGAAATAAATTTTCTACAATCATTCAACTTTTTTTATTTAAAATAGTGTAATAAATGATCAAATATGGAATTTCTCAATCTTTGTTGTTGTTTATCTCTTCTGAGTGATAACAAGATATCAATTGGAATCTAGGGGTTTCTTCATTACGTAATGGGCTTTGTTTAGATTGGTTGATAACTTAGGCTTTAGGATTTGGGCTTTTATTCCCTCTCCTTTTCGAAATATTATGAAGTTTAGGCCCATTAGGCTTAAAATTTCCTAAGACATGACATCATAGATATTATAGCAATCCCATGAAGATGTTGAAGTCCTTAATGATTTATTTAGTTTCAACAGTACTACATGTGAATAACTTTAGTACAACACTAGCCTTATTTGGATCATATTGAGTTCTGATTAGGTAATTTACCAGATCATTTTGCAACATAGCTCATGGGGTAGTTAGCTTTTCTTGTGACACAATGTGACATAATGTTTTTCTTCAACAACTTTTTCTGAAACTTAAGAGTAAGAATATTGTATGTAAGTTATAAGCCAAATCATTATAAAATACTAAAAGTTTCTTTGAGATTAAGGTTTTCTTATACACCAAATAATATGAAACTATATTAAATTCTCATAGGCTTTTAATTTAAAATCAGTAAATAAATACTAAAGCTTTTGGTTAATCAATATTCCCAATATAAAATTACACTTCCAATATAAAATCCATAAAAACTAGTTGAATTCTATTGTATGCATCATTTTTCTTCTTTTCTATGGTTTCAAGATATTAAGATATTGAAAATAGTGATTTTCGAGAGATAGACCAAAATGAAATAAGAATAATAAAAACGTAAAATAAAGAATTGATATTGGGATTCACCTCCCCTAGTTTTCAAGCAAATGTCTCAGAAAATACATATCGTTGGTTAGAATTAAATTTAATAAATTCCCAAATTAAAAAAAAAAAGAAAAAAAAGAGGAGTAACTGAGAGTCAAAGGTCCTGTGTTTTAGCTGTCCTCTGTCTCGTTCTCATCTCTCACATGAACCATAACTTTCTTTCTCTAACATCACTCTCCTTTACACAACCCCAAAAATAGACCTCTCTCTCTCCTTCATTTCCTCTTTTCATTTTCCTTCACCTCTCATTAAAACTTTCCTACCTTTTTCTCTTATTTACACTTTTAACCTTGTCTGTTTTCTAATGGAACAACTTACTCCGGACCTTTTCCTCGTCGCCGGTAACACTGACTCTTTCGTCGTTGATGACCTTCTCGACTTTTCTAACGACCATGGCCAAATTGACGACGGCTTTGACACTTTTCCTGATTCCTCCACCGTCTCCGCCGCTAGCACTCTCGCCGATTGCACTAACTCTAACTCCTCCTCCCTTTTCACCGACGGCACTGGCTTTTCCGATGACCTTTGTGTTCCGGTAAGCTCACTTTCCACATTCATTGGTTCACTCTTAGGAAAAATCACCACTTTTTTATTCGGGTCACTTTCTTTCGTTATCTTTATGTTAGAATGCAATTTGGGTATGACCAATTGGTTTTGAGTTTATGTTTCATTATCCTTCAAAATTTTGAATGTTTTTTTGAAGATTATATATATATTTAACAGATTTTGTTTTGTTTAATGATCACTTAATCAGTGTGAAGATTTAGCTGAATTGGAATGGCTATCGAATTTTGTGGAAGAATCATTCACAAAAGAAGACCAAGAGAAGCTTCACTTATTATCCGGTTTAAAAAACCCTACAACCACCGGTTCAATTTCAACCCAAACCCACCAAATCAACCCCGAACCCGAACTGGATCAATTCATCATCGACACTGATGACATAAACGTCACTATTCCAGCTAAAGCCAGAAGCAAAAGATCTCGTTCTGCAGCTTCAACATGGGCTTCTCGTCTTTTATCCTTAGCCAACTCAAACGAATCCAATCCAAGGAAGAAACAACAAAGAATCAAAGAACAAGACGGAGAAATCGATGGAGAATGCGGAGGAGGAAGACGATGTTTACATTGTGCAACGGATAAGACACCACAATGGAGAACTGGACCAATGGGTCCAAAAACGCTGTGTAATGCGTGTGGTGTACGGTACAAATCAGGGAGGCTTGTACCGGAATATAGACCGGCTTCGAGTCCGACGTTTTTGATGGCGAGACACTCGAATTCTCACCGGAAAGTGATGGAGCTTCGCCGACAAAAGGAGATGCGAGATAAGCATTCGTTGAGTCAGCTAAGATGTGAGAATCTATTGATGGATATGAGATCCAACGGTGAAG
Source organism: Lepidium africanum (assembly GCA_900406405.1). Taxonomy (NCBI): domain Eukaryota; kingdom Viridiplantae; phylum Streptophyta; class Magnoliopsida; order Brassicales; family Brassicaceae; genus Lepidium; species Lepidium africanum. The sequence goes on along the minus strand of OVAX01004266.1, from coordinate 8,461 downwards.
ATTTCTTAATCCATAATAATAGTAACCACGTGGCTTCTGATTTTTAGACACTTAATCTAACTTTTTTTTCCACGTGGATTAATTCGGAAGTATTTGTTCTTTTCGTAATTTCGTTTAGTTTTTTTTTTTTAATCATTTTTATTTTCTGCAGACTACTACTGATCTTTAATAACTTATGTTTTGGTCTTATTTAAAACAGAAAGGTTAAATAAAATAATTATTTGTAGACAAATGAGTACACCAATTTTCTTATTTTTTCACAATTGGATCTATAATATATCAACTCAAATCACCGAATTTTTTTTTCATTAAAATCTCGGAAATTTTAAGTAGGACTATAGAATTTTTTGAAGTTGATGGCAAAAAGAATTGTATAGTTGAATTTATGACAATATGACCAATTATCTTAATTACTTCATGTAGGTTTCAATCTGAATCTGGTTATATATATATATATATATATATATATTTTCTTCATGTAAGTATCAATCTGAACCTGGTTTTATATATTAAGTTAAAAATCACAAATAACTAAACCAACTACAAACCAAAATGAAAAATCCAAATAGTTGGTGTTTACTTTTTCTTCTATTTTTATTTATTATAAAGAATTTATTTTTATATGTATGGATTCAGACCTATTCCTTGCAATTTGAAATCAAATTTGAGAGAAAACTTTGAATCACATAATGAAAGAACGTAATAAATATATTTTTCCTAATTTGGAAGTGTATGTGAGATATGTAAAATAACTCAAATATGTATTTATTATCTAACATATTAAATGATTTATTCATCCAAAACACCGGGATCCAAGGAGGATGCTCACTAATTTTGATTACCAAAACTTTATTATTAACAGTATTTTTAACTTCTTTCACGTTTTACATTCTGACAATATTCGAGGAAATCTGATGCTTTTATATTAGTCTGAAATATATAATAAAGGAACAAATACAAATTTGCACAGCACAAAAGTCATATTAGAAAATATTATTAAATTAAAATAAAGGAAAATGGAGCATAGATTAAGGTGCTCGTCACATGCATTCTCATGCAAAACCTAACCAGCAAGTGGGTGAAATTTATTATGTTTATTATTATATAGAATTTAGTCCTCTTTTTAGCCAACATTGAATATATATCGTCAAGATAGATTTTATAGATTTAGGTCAACATCCACGGACTGTACTTGTAATGTCCAAATGTTTATTATGAATGAATATATATATTTCAATAAATCCATCCATATTATTAGCAAGAATTGAATATATGTTAAATAAAAAAACAACATAATCAAAATTTATTTTAAAAAAACGTTAGGTAAGGCCTAACACATAAATACTGTATAAACAACAGCATCATCCGACTTTTAGAACTCTGATTTAAGATGTTAGACATTTGTTATTTATGTTGTTATAAGCAAATTATTATTCCAAAAGAAAGAAAAATAAATAGAAATTTATGGGGTCATGTGAGGATGTTGCGTACACTGTATGCCATGTGGTACATATAAATATAATAATAAAATGATGTGGGATCATTACGGTCCAACGTAGAGTTCTGAATTTTGGGGAAGACTTCGACGTCACTCAAAGAAAGTATCAAAAGCAAATCCATTCTAAAGTCACCAATTCGTATAAAGTAAAAGGAAAATTTTAATATACAAAAAAAAAAAACTTAATACATGAGAAAGATCACATACAAACGAAGTAAAAGATTAATAATTAGAATCATTTGAAAAGAAAAGCTCACTGTGACATGTTCGTACGAGACATCGAGTATATTATAGTACGGCGAAGAAGAAAGGTGACATATTACGTTTATAGTCATGTCCGGAAGCTTTTTTGAATGATGAGAGTCTTTACATGTTGGTACTACTAATATGTAACATTACTAGATTCTTATTAATCCATTGTATATTTTAGCAACATTGATGAAGAATATATTTAGATCTACGTGTTTGATTGTGAAAAAAGTTGGCTAATGTAGTAATATAGAGAACAATAGAAAGAAAATATCTTGACCAAAATTGAATCATTAATTTTAACTAACCAACCTTTTGGTTGCCCGAACTTGCAAGTATTAATAAAAGATTTACATGAATTGGACTTCAAATAATATCAGTATAAGAACTACAATTAGATTTAACCAACAACAGATCTTACACATAACCTTGTTTAATCACTAGAGAACAACACTGGCTTGCCTTATCCTGGAGAAATCAAAAGACTCTGAATTCAGAGTAAAGCTTGCCTACCAGTTATGGAATCAACCAATTCCTTTGGTCCTGCAGAGGGAAATGTAGAGATTATGTAGAGGGACAACATCTTGCTTCTATATTTGTATATAGCTAGAAGCAGAAATTAGAACAAACTATTGTCTTTACCAGGTCCAACTGCAAGAACCGTTCTAGATCCAGCCGCAACCTGTGCAAGGAAGCGTTTAAGTTTCAGAATAACTTGTTAACTAATCACACTACAAGAAGATCCCATGTAAGTTTCGATTCAAGAACGCTCTTCTCGCATTTCACTAAACAGAATGGTGTTTTAGTCTCATGTATATCTTTCCGTTCTCAAACCGAGCTATCCATATATCGGGATCCTAATGCATATAAATACAAATGGTCCTACGGGAGGAAGAATATTCAGAAGCATTTGGAAAAATCTTTCAATTACTTGTTCTACAGTGTTCAACTTTTTGTATTCCACTATCCATAGAGTACATTGAATGTACATAAACGGCTTTATTCAAATAGGAGGAGCTATAATGCTCTCAATGACTAATCAAGCACGAGAGAAAAGAAAACTAAGGTTCTTGTAATTACCTCTGTTTTTCCAGCATCAGCTACAACAAAAGTTGGGAGGCCCACGTTCTCAGCTGCTTCTGCGATCTTATTCCTGAAAGCAGAAGAAAATGTAGCTTTCAAATTTAGAAGACAACTTATTTATAAGAAGTAAAAGTCATCATATATCTTGATCTGAATTATGACTGTTTCCCCAAGGATTTCACCTGCTTACATTTCTTGCTGGTTTTTGCAAGTGACGACTATCTTTGGTTGACCGCGTTCTTCCCATCGCCTCAAAAGGTATCGATCACTGAAAGATTTTAAGAATAAAACCAAAAAGGAATCCTCGGAACAATACATATTTTACACTGACAGTCAAAATTACCTCTGCATCAAATGTGCATACATGCCTGTGGCAGCATCTGCATATTTTCAAAAAAAGAGTCATTTTAGTTTGGGATTAACACGAATAATATTAGTATTCGAACTTCAGACACATATCATAGGACACTTACGTGCACACTGTGAAGCAATTTTGCCTGTTTTCATCTTCAAGTCTTGCCTAACTACCAAAACCTGTGATCAGAAGAAGCTCAAATTACTTTCACAAATGTTTATATTTTAGCTTCTAATCTTGAAATCTGACATCCTAAAATCTTATCATCATCCTTGTATATAGGTTATGCAAGTCTCTTTTATGAAGCTCAATCATATGCACGTCGTTTGGTGAGTGTGGAATAGAAATCCACCCGTGTTATTGCTAGATACTGTGTATAAGGATATAAGAGATAATACTGTGCTCCAAAACAATAAAAGTATAAAACCTAGAGCCAGTGACACAAGAGATGATAGACAAACCATTTTAAGCTCTTGTTCACTGCCATTGTTTGGTACAGAACTCTGTTTCTGGATCTTGCTGGATATTAGTCTGCTCTTTCTCACTGGTGATTTCACTTGCTGTGCCAAATCCAATACCATACCTATGATGAATCCTATCACAATTCCTGGTATGAGATTCTCTGCTCTAAAACTCCCAGATAACGACTTCTTCTCTTGTCTCTGATCACATTCACCCAAAAAAATGGTGAAAATACAAAACCACAACTGGTTATAGTTAGAATCAATGATACATTCCCAACTACCCAAACAGCTAGAAGAACATTTCATTATATGACATACATGTATGCAGAATCTATAATTACTTCTGCACTATGAAGCCAAACTCTCACACTTGAAAAGCAAAGTAAAGTATATAGAAAACACCAGACTATGTCTCTAATCATCAATCAATAAAGAGAAAGCTCAAAAGTACCATTACAATCCACAACTTGTAATTTGTCTGGTTTCAAACTTTCTTAATCACCACACTCACCAACTGAGTCAATTTACTAGCTTTGATCATATTGGTCTCAGATTTCTAGCACGAAACATCGATTCCTAACCCCAGAGACGAAATTTCACAAAAGAAAAAGCAACAAAACTAAGAACACATTATTAACAAAAAAAAAAAAAAAGAAGAACAAATTATTAACATGAAAAGNAAGAACACATTATTAAAAAAAAAAAAAAAAAAGAAGAACAAATTATTAACATGAAAAGGTGAAGTAAGTCGAAATTAATACCTTAACTTGAGGCTGCGAAGAGTTTCCAGACGAAGACCACATCGTATGCACTACTAGAGATTCTCTTCGGCGAAAGAGGAAAAAATGCTAAGCCTCAAAATCGAATGCCATGACTATGAAGACGAGAGATAAGAACAGGCTTTTGCAACGGTAAACGTAATGGTGTTCATATATCTGATTCAGAAACGACGAGTTGTTTACATCAATAACATACAGGGTCCAATTAGAAACTTTTAAAAGTATAATAGCAATTTATGTAATTACTACAAAGTACCGTCTACTACACTCTGTGTTTTCCTGGTCTGTTGCAATTCCGTTCAGTGAAACCCCAATCTAAAGCCCTTACGGCCATTTCTACAATCGGAGCTCCGGATAATGCCGGGTTTAACTTCCGAATTCGGCTGTGGAGAATTACTTCCGTTTTCGGCGAAGGAAAAAGCTCCGGTGTTATATATCCTCTTCGCCACGGCCTGAAGTCTCCAGTTCATAGACTCTCCATCTCCTGGGGTTGCGGGAACAACTTACGCGTCACGGTTTTACAGAATCCAGAGTCACACGAGTATGATGGAGAAGTTGGTGGTAAGGTGGTAAACGTTAGGCTTAGCGGCGAGGATGGCGAAATTAGCGACGCACAGAGGCGAAGGATTGTCTATGGATCGGTTTCTCCGTTTGCCCTTTTGCAGAGCAGAAGATGTCCAGTATGTCTAAGATGGATGAGTCCTACTTTGTACCAGAATGCGTGGTGAGGACATTATAATTTCTTTTTCTCTTGTTAGTTTCTACAAGTAGCATCTCTTTAACCAGGGAATTATACCAGTTGAACTTCCACGCCTGGAAGATAAATTAGTTTTCTGAGTTCTACTTCATAATTGATTATAACTTTCTGCGTAAAAAAAAAAAAAATCTTTTGGGAACTGCTTGTATCTCATTTGTTGGCAAATTTATCAGTTTTTTTCTACTCAATGCTGAACTTATCGTTTTGGTTTGTCAATTGAAATTTTATTCTGGTTATTACACTTCAAAGCGTGTTTGAGCATTTTGGATTGTCATAATGCATGGTAATCAGGTGGGAATACGTAATGGAATACAGCCGAGATTAAAAAATCCATCCTTAGTAGTACAATATCCTCCCCCACTCCTTTGATAGAAGACCCAAAATCAGTTATAAAGCTACGTAGGTCTTTCTGGTTCAACATGTGATAGCATATAAAACAAGCTTTCCTTTCTTATAGCTTTGAGTGTGGGAGCTTTTGTAAATGGAGAATTTTCGTTTATATGCAGATTGCAGAGGAACCAACTTCTTTAAAAGCTGCGTGGGAGTTGATGGAATTATTTTATGCAGACAAGACATGTCTGTCTTGGTTGCCAGAACGGCTTATTGATTGGCTATCTGTAAATAGTTTCTTCTTCTTAACACTTAAGTTATTCTAATTATGAACCTTCTAGAACTTTTTACCTATCATTTATATCATGGCAGGACTATGATATACTCCTTTCAAGCTCACATCCAACTATCTATTCAAAGCTCGACGATTTCGAAAAGGAACTTGTTGGCCTACAGGTCCTGTAACACCAGTTATATTATATTGTTTTCATCCGTCTCTCAAGTTATTACTGGTATTGAAACTTATATGGTAGCGTGCTTTAAGAAGTTGATCGAAAATTTGGTAATTTTCTGAGAAAAAAGTGATTGAGGAACTAGATGGTTAATGTGCTTGTATTCCTTTGCAGGCAATCCCATCGAGGATGATCCAAGATACTGGGAAGTGATGTCATCCGCTTTATCAGTTGGTTGGCTAGAAATAGTGGTTAGTTTTTTCTTTTTTGGGGATTGGGGGCTCTGTTTATTCTGATCGTTGAAAGTTGTAATTTGAGAAATGTGCTAATCATATTTTTATTTACAGGTGAAGTTGTTACACTTACATGGCTCTTATCAACTAGAGCAGCTGGGAAGTTGTGAGGTTTGTAAGGATGAAGTAGTTCATGTTTGACATTGGATGACTATCTCTGTGCTAGTACTTGTGTAAATGCCCAAAATTCCTGACTATTCATAGTGTAATGCAAATTTGATGAAGTAGACAGAAAATGGGCTGGTAGAACTTAGAAGCTGTTGCTGTTCTTATCACAAAAATGCCACGGAAGCGTCCAAAATTAGAAGCTGGGAAGTGCGAATGCTGTGCGGCAAAGCCCAACTTCATGAAGGTGTGTTAGATAGATGTGTCATTCTTATTCTTTCTACTGTATTTTATATGTTTAGACTCATTCTCCCTTTTTGCCAGACTCGGGAAAAATGGCAGTCTCAGATAACTAAACTAGAGTGCAATGCCTTCTGGGTTCAATGTGCTCCCCATCAGACCCGTGAGGGCTTGAGAAATATGTTGAAGATCATGATTGGAAATGCTGATTGCCTTACAGCTGCGACATGTAACTGGATGGAGCTTTTTGTTTCACATCTTCTTTATCTCAGGCCATATATGAAGGTGAATTGCTCTACCCACTGTTTGTCTATTTTAAATTTGAGCCGTGTATTATATTTTACTCAACCCGTGTTGTTCAAATAAGAATCCTGAAAATCCAATGAAGCCCTTTTTGCATTGCAGGGATTAGATGGCATGCATAACCTAGCGCAAAAGCGTGCTCAGTCAAAGTCAGTCAACACTTCACATAAGCTTCTGAGACTGCTTATTGGAATTCTTGGAGAAAATACTGAGGTCAGTTATGAACATTAAACCAAATCGAAGGTGTAACTGTTTCAGATCTTTGTCGCTCTGTAATCCTTCATGGTTTAATTGAATGATGCAGGTTGTTCTGGCAGAGTGTTCCAAAGAGTTCGGCTCCTGGTAGGCAGGCAGTCTATATTTCTTGTTATTTAACTCGTTTGAGTATGCTATATTGTATGCATATATATATATGTATATAAGTATATATGAATCAGGACGAGATTATTTTGTTTGTTTTTGGGATAGTTGCACATGCCATGGAACTACTGACAGCTGGAGCGATGAAGGAGATGTTCTTGTACATGAGGAGCGGCGAGAGTTGGGTGAGATCAACTTGGAAGAGCTATATAGACTTGTTTATGCTCAAGTTCTTTCTTCTCATGATTTGACTTGGCAGGTATCTTTCTTGTAAATCAAATCGGTGCCTTTCTTATATGTATTACGCTGTTACCTAAAAAGTTAAAACTTCTTGTTATATTCTTCCTCTTTGTGTTTAACTTTTGCAGATTGCTCCCATATATCTAGCATCATGTGAGAAACAGGGATTAGGTTTATTAGAGTTATTGTTCTACAGGCAGCCTGTGCAAGACGATCAGTTGCATATTAAGGTTTCATTTATTCAGTTGCATTTGAACATCATTTCTCCTTCCGTTTTATTTTGTTTGAAATTCTAGTTTCTTGTCATTAGCCTTCACTTGATACTTGTGTTTCTGCTGTTGCAGAGCCTAGAGGTTTCTAGTCTGTGAACTTAGTAATGTTAGTGCTAAACTTATGAAGGTATTGACTTATTGAGACACTGTTCTACATTTGTGTCCTCTAATCTTAAAATTTGGCAGAAAAAACTGAAAAAAAACCCTATTTGTCTAAAGTAAGTATATGTCGTTCAGATTTGTGGAGTGCATCGTTGAAAACATGGTAGGAAAGGCTCTGAATCGCAGATCTCTGGTGGTCTTGATTTTCTTCACAAGTATTCACCTCTCTCTCTCTCTGTCCCTCTCTCTTTGCTTGTATTTGCTTTTGCAAAAACCTGTCTCAACATTATTAGCAACGCCATATTTTCCAGGTATAGAGATTTCAAGAGATCACTGAAGCTAGTCCATGGAAAAACTATAGATGCGGCTCATGAAACCGTGGAGAGACTTGTATTGGTGTGTAATACAACATCTTTCTGATCCACATTTTCTTTCCACTGAACATTGGAAATTAATCATTGCTTTAACCTTTTTAATCATTGCAGCTAATGAAGAGCCCTTCGACTCCTCAACGCTTCTGGCTTTCTACTGCATGATTCAGTTAAAAACCAAAAATTGTTTCCTTTTCCTTTGATTTCT
>OVAX01004265.1:0-14154 GCA_900406405.1 Lepidium africanum | reverse complement strand
AACCTCACTCTCTGGACTTCTGACATGCAGGTATAATACTTTGAAGACCCCCTTTTAAGCCCCGTTTTGTTTCGTGATTTCTGAAACCATTAAGCCCATCAAGAAAGACTATATTTTGGTCTGATTATGATCTAAGAGATTGTCAAATGTGTTTGTTTGACAATGTTATTGATTGTTTTTTGAAACCATGAGCCTTATTCTTAAGCCACTTAGAACTACTGTACACATTCTGATTGTGGTGTTAATGATTGTCAAATGTGGTTAAGCCTGTTTAATTGCTCGATTTCTGAAACCATTAGCCTTGTTAAGCCCATTAGAAAGGACTATATTTGGAAATCAAAGTGGTTTAGTTTACTTTTTGATGTATTCCTCATTTCTTCATTCTTTTGGTTTGCTTCTGAAAAGACTGTATCAATGGTGATGACATTGTTGCTAATATTATTAATTGTGGTTAATCAGGATGACGTAAATGATGACATCATTAAAGAAGCACCGGCAGCACCAAAACCTGCTGAAGAAGAAAAGCAACAATCCTAAGTCTTGCTACGACCTTCTTGTTATTTCGGTATCTAAAAACTTCTCCATTAATATGTTTTTCTCTTGGAGAAGTTTCTTATGTGTTTGGTTTTCGATTTTTCATTACGATACCCTGAAGCTTTCTAAGGCCGACTAATTCCTGTCTTTGTTTGCTTTCGTAATCGTGGATGCTACTTGATTCCTCTTATTTATCTTTAATTTGCCCTCGTGATTTGACTTCATTTTCTGTATCTTTGCTTGTAATTGATCAACTTCGTATGTCAAGAAAAAATCTCCTGGATTTATTTCAGCAAACCGATTGCAGAATGAGTTCAAGTTTTGCTCAGGTAAATACATATGAGTGTACATTTTCTTATAGGTTTATAGCTTGAGTTTGCTTAGATTGATCCGCTCAATCGGATATGTGTATGCTTCAAAGTTGATTTGTTGTCCTAGACAACTTAGCTTTGCGAATGCTGTTATGAGATCAACCTGTAAACATGTTCATGAATCAAACATGAGCTTGAGTATGAAGTAGAGGGATGTATATTATCCAAAAACCCTGAGAAGAGGCATATGTGTGAAAAAATCCTGTTGGAATTTTCTTCAAAGAGCTGTTCTTTTGAAGCATCAACGTTGTCAAATTAGGGCAGAATGGTTTGGATTCTGTAATCTACCAATGAAATCACCAACGCGTGTCTCCAGTTTTCTGCTTTAGGGGATTCAGTAAGTCCCATGCTAGGCTCTACGAGGATCAGCTCCTTATAAGTCCCTTGTTCAGCTGTCATCCACATTGCAAAGCTTCTAACCACATTATGCATCTTCACTTGTGTTTCCTGATTCCCGGCTTCTAACAAAGATGGAGCTTCCCAATGGTGAAAAAAAAATCTGTAGTATACAACATTTTAGATCAAATGTAAGTTTCTCAAGGAAAATTGCACTTAGTTGAACCCAAGTTCAAATCTTGCTGAGAAGAATGCATTAGCTAAATTTCAATCCTAACAAAAATAACAGTTAAGAAAATTTTCATGTTATTAAAGTCTCTAGTTGTCTTTAAATAGCTTCGTGAAAGAGAAATCTTCGTATCACATATGTTTCTGATTCTGTTGTTTGTGAAAGCAAAACGAGATTTGTGTAGCTTTAAGAAACAGAGATTTGTGTTACATAAAAGGAACAAACTTGTAATGCAATGAATATGTAATGTAAAGAGAACAATTAGGCATTTGGCAGATTGGTCCATTTTCCGATTCAAACCCCAAAAGATTCTCAAAACAGATTGAACATGTTTCTGATTCTTTTAACAAATCTCTAGTCGATGTTGGAGAAGAATAACAACGCACGACTATGTTTACCTTTTGTATCAATTTGACAGAGACTTCAACTGATGCAATGTCGAAACTTTGACGTCTTCTTCTTTCTTCTCGGGCTTTGTCAACAATTTGATTACACATGTGCTGATACACATAGTCTGGTTCAAAGCTTTGAAATTCCAGTAAGGTACGTGAGCCAGTAGGAGAAGAAGGATCTGAGTAAGTTCCAAGACTTGTGACACTGTTCTCGTTTTCGTCTATCAGAAACTCTTCGATTTCTTTGTTTATACTTATGACTACAGAGCTTAAGAACTTTGATGATGATGAAGCTTTAGGCCAAACATCTACTTGAAGATTGAGTTTCAGTGATTCAATTTCCATGACTGTTTCCATTCTCCGGAGAGTAAACTGAACAAAAGATAATCAGAACGAGAAAGAGAGAATGATGTGTCGTAAGAATGAGTGACTGAGAGAGATAAGTTGCAGTGAAAGAAAGAAACTTTTGAGTTTAGAGTAAATTGTTGATTATTATATAAGGATTGTTAAAACGCGTAACATACAAAGATTTCCATTTTTTCTGTTTTTCCATTTTTAAACTTTTTCTATTTTTCCAATTCTCCAATTTTCGTTTTATATCTTCAACGTTCGTTATTGTTCGTTGAATTTCCTTTTTTTTCCTTTGAACTCTTTAACGGTCGTTTATTTCAGCAAACCGAATGCAGAATACATAAGAGTGTACATTTGCTCATAGGTTTATAGCTTGAGTTTGCTTAGATTGATCCGCTCGATCGGATATGTGTATGCTTCAAAGTTGATTTGTTGTCCTAGACAACTTAGCTTTGTGAATGCTGTTATGAGATCAACCTGTAAACATGTTCATGAATCAAACATGAGCTTGAGGATGAAGTAGAGGGGATGTATATAATCATATCGAGCAAAACACAAACCTCGTAATCTGTTTGTGATACGGTTTCACGGCTTCTTTGGTATTTCTGAACCCATGGAGCAACTTGGGGGTCAGTAGCCAAGAGCTGTTCTGTTGTGGCTTGATCAGGACCCAAGAATGCAGACATTACAGCTAGCTACAAGTTCCCCAAAGCATTGATTTGAATAACAGGTTAGTAACTTTGGTCGATTTTGGTTCGATAACTTTATCACTAAACTCAAAATCATGTACCTGACGAGGACCCAATCCAATGGCAATGAACTTATCTTTCATCTCTTGCACAGTTGCTTTTCCCCATAGTGGAATCCTGCCTTCTGGATCTGGCTCTGTTGCATCACTCCGTCCGAAATTTCTATCAAACAAGCCCCACTAATAGATTCAAAACAGTTCAGTTTCGATTCTAACAATGTGTGGCGACGAAAGCCTCAAACATAAGATTGCATTTGTGTACCTGACCAGCTGAACCATAAGCTGTGTAGAGTAAGTTCCCTTTCTCTTCATTTCCACCACATTTTCGGATTGCAGATGCTAAGAACGTTGACTTTACAGCTGCTTGTCCTACAGAACCAATCCAAGGAAGATTTCAATTTTCACAACAAGAGTGATGTTCATGAAAAAGGTTTTGATATTTGCTATATCATCATCATCACCTGCAAATTGAATGAGATCTGCATATGAAACAGGTCCACCTTTTGAGACCGAATCTATCTCCTTTTTCACTCCCTCTATCAGATTCAACCCATCAGAAAGTCCTTGATTTTCTACTCTACTTAGCTCGGAACTTCACAAAATAGAGATAAAAAGATTCCATGAGACATAATGTAAAGACTAGTCTGATAATGTTCTTGCATCAGGTTAGTACCTGAACCGTATAGATCCATTGGCTCCACCGGATTTTGTTGCCTAAAGAAACAACCAGCAGGATCATAAAGAGTACAAATCAAGAGTTGTGCAATCAACAAAGAGATAGATAGAAGAAAATTTAGAAGCTTGACCTTATCATAAGTCACGGCATCATTGAGAGCTAGAGTAAGTAAAGAAGGTACAAGCTCTGGTTTTGCTTTAACGGCACTCGAAAATGTAATCTTGATCTTTGCTGCATAATAAAAACGAAACTTTTACTCATAAACGTAGTATCGATCTTCACTTTGTGTTTTATATATTTCAGAACTCACTTTGAAGATCAGATCGTTGTCTACGTTGATTCAAATCAGCAGCTTTTGCATCACCAACATGATTAATGAAGCCATTTCCTATTAATTCCTAACAAGAGAGATTCATCACTGCCAATAACTCATCAATCACATTCAAATGATCTTTCAACTTTCAACAAGATGCAGTCACAATTGTAACTGAATTGAGTCTTAAGTTAAAACTTACCATTCCCATGGCGGTGCCGGCGAATTTAAGAACATCACGGCGGTGGAAAGCTAAACTCTCGCCGGAAATTTGAGGTTCCATCTTGCAACATCGTATGACAGCCTGATTTTGATGTTGAAAATTGGAATGTAATGTTAGCAGAAGAATGTAGACAAAGGATTAGAAGAAAAGAATGTAATATTGAAACTCACAGAGCGATGAGAAGAAGAAGAGAGAGTGGTGAGATTGTTTATATTGGTGAAGGAAGGAACAGTGGAGATGAAGGACATTCCTCCCATTTTTCGTTTCTGATGTGAGTGACAGAGAGAGACAGTGAGGGAGAGAAGAGAAGATATCTGAAAAAAATGGAGTGTGTGTGTGTTTGGGTTTTGTGAAGGATACACTTTGTTGGATTCTCTGTTATCCAAATCTTCCAATCAGATGGGTCCATTTGATTTTCATCATTTAAAATTTTAAATACTCCTAAAAATTCGTCACTACTTTTTTTTTCCCGATAAAACTGATTAACCAACCGCTGATTACAACATTAAAGAGTAAATCCATATAAAATGGATTCAGTACCTGACCAAAAGACTTCAAAAGTACTAGAGTAAACAAAAGAAAAAAACACAGGACAACTAAGGATATGCAGCTAAATTAAAACTAAAATAACTTGCTTAAGAGACAAGACAAGATACTAGATTAAACACCATTAGAAGGTTCTCGGGGCTTTGTGAGATGATTCTTCTTCAAAATCTAGGTATCTTTTGTGATTTGTTTCCCTATTTATGAACACCTCCACCTCTTGTTGCGAAGCCAATGTAGCCGAGTCAAGCTCAAAAGTTGCTGTGAAGTTCTCAAAATGAGAGTTGTGTTGAGCTATGTTACGGATTGTGTCGGAAAGAGTCGTCAATCCTATCAGGCNTTGTGTCGGAAAGAGTCGTCAATCCTATCAGGCAAAGATTGGCTGAAGTAAGTGGCTTGCTGATTTTGAGTCGTAGGGACCTCTAAAGCTTCATTGTCTTGGAGTTCCATTTGAGATAGAGAGGCCGATGACTCATCATGAATATTAGAACTCGCCGGCGTGTTGGTGAGATAATCAGTTGGAGTTGGAGTGTAGGTACAGACCGAAGCATCATGTGTGAGCTTCTGACAGTTTATGCAAAAATTAGTGACTGCCTCATATTGGAAATAAACTCGAAAATTTTCACCGTTTTGAAGATGAATGGGTTTGAAGAACTTGAGATGATCAAAAACGTTGAGATTGATTCTTGCTCTAACAAGGCCAGACCGAGTTAAGGAGTAGTGTTGGACGTCAACTTCAAGTACTTCTCCAAGCGATCGTGGAGAGGCATAGTGGAGAGGCAAATCGTGGATTTGAACCCAAATGGGAATGGTTGAGAGGAAACCCAAAGGTTCGCGTGGTTCCCACCTTTGAAAGACGAAGAACCATCCATTAAATGTGATTGGTTGCCTACAAAGTACATATATGAGATCTGTTTCAGAGGAAAACAAAAACTGCAAGTAGTCGTGATCTATTATCCTCCCGGTCACACTTGTGTCCATTCTCCATTGGCGTGGAAGTTGAATCATCATATCCATGATTTTTTGCTCTCTCAGATTCACTGGTCTAGCCACCAGACTGCATCTGCTCATCTCCACCGAGTTGAAATAGAAATAGTTCAATAGATAGATTCGTCTCGCCTACCCATGTGAAACTGTGAAGTTGCGAGCCAGAAGTTTTCTGCCATTTGCAGTGTTAAAGTAGAGGAAAGGGAGATAGTTCTGAGCAAAACTGAAGCAGAAGATCCCTGTAAATAGCCAAAAGTTGTGGAGACATAATCATTGGTAACTGACACATGTCAGCTGAGAAGTGGGTCCTTAGTCGCACGAGAAACAAAGATGTGCATGAACAGAGAATGTGAGAAGCGCCATCTTCCTCGGAAACCAATCTTTGGAGAAGATTTTGGGTTAACTCGAGTAATTGGTTGATTAGTCGAAGGCGCCACGTATTGATGGTTAGTAGGACATGGCGTTGGATGATCAAGGCACAAGGCATCATTACCTCTAGTAGCTAGTGTCTACCATGGAAGCTCAACGGTTCGGAGAAAACACAAAGAAAAAATAGAGGAAAAATACAGAGGAAATATGGTAAAACCGGTGATTGAGTTGGCTTTAAATGGGCTTAATGGAAAGTGAGATAGTTAATGAACTGATGATGATAAGCCCATAAATAAGAGAATAATTCGGTTAATTAAGTCCCAAATTGAATGAGGAATCCTAAATTCTAGTACGAGGAAAGAAAACACACGAGGGTCAAGAGAGAAAAAGATGGAATCAATGAGAAGTAAGTAGCTAATGGTAGAGCTTGTACTAGGATGAATTTAATGATCAGAAGAAGAGGCAATTGATGACATTAAGAAGGATTAAATGCATTGAGAATGATAGGAGATAAAGATGATAACTAAAAAAAAATAGTTGGGAGGAGGTGTAACTAATGAAAGGAGATGATGATCATGATGTTTAGCCAAAATTAATTCCAAATTATTTTAAGAGAGTCAGAGTGCTTAATGGAGAAAGGAGATCGGGTCAAGTGAAGACTGAATGAAAGGATGATGGTATTAGCTTATAAAGATAGGGGATTTAATATAGTTAAAATGGTTAGAGAAATTAACTTAATTGGAGATGATTCCGGTCTTGAGGGAGTAACCAGCTAGGTAATCCTCTACTAATATAATCTGTGTAACGTTCTTCCAGAACTACACTGCGGGCGATTCTATGTGATAGTGATTGTTGTTGGGGTGTCGCAATTTTGAAAGAGACGTCTATGAGTTGTTCTTGAAAAGTTTTGATAAGATGCAAAGTGTGCTTGAAGCGGGGCCTTAGTGTGAATACAGCTTGGAGTAAATCAGGTTTTGATAAAATGATGGTGACCAATGAAATGTGTTGGTCCTTGATGCTTTGAAGTATCCATAGCAACCCGTTGAGTTCTAGCTCAAATTTAGAACGAGTGACGTGTAAAGTGTGTCTCGAATGAATGAAACTATTATCCTCTTAAGTTTTTGATTATCCAGGCTCCCCCATGAAGCTTCATGTTTTTGTTCCACTGAGTGCTCCACCAGACTAGATATTTGGTTCCATACGCTGTGTTATCAAAAAGTTCTTGAGGGTAACGTGCATGACATGTAATCTGATTGGAGTGTTTTAGCTGCAATTTGTGCCATATCTTTGCATCCACTAGGAAATCTTGTGATATAAACAAGATGTCAGGTCTTGTTTCTTATATAATAGTAGCATTGCGGTGTTTCCAAATAGCCCAGAGAATCCAAGGAATGGCTAGTATTAATTCCGCAGGGACGTGATGGTTCTTACTTATATTGAGTAAATGAGTAAAATTGAAAATTAGAGAAGATGAATGGAAACCTTGATAGAGGGTGGGAAAATTGGCCAGTCTCCAAATTTGTTTGGCTGGATGACATAGAAATAACATGTGGTTTATAGATTCCATATGTTCGTCACATATCTTGCACGTGCCAGATGAGAGTATTGTTCTTGCTGCCAATTGTGAGTTGACAGCCAGCGTACCAGAAAGTGCTTTCCACATAAAAATTTTAATTTTGTTGGGAGCTTGAATTTTGCCATACAGACTTTTTAAGTGAGTTTTCCTGCGATAACGGAGTCGAGGTGTGAAGTGAACCATATTCATTGAGGTTGTTGCATAACCAATATCTGATTTTGACTGTGTAGGTGCCTGATCTGTTGAAATTCCAGATCCACTCATCCTCAGAGCCAGGTGATGGTTGAATTGAGCAAATCTTTGGGATTTACGAAGAGTGAAAGGTTGTGTGTAATCAGTCAATATTCGAGCCATAATGTTAAAGTAGGCCTGCAACTTTAAGACTAACGTTGTAAATTGATTCTCTACTAAGCGGGGTTTTTGGCTTCTTGTCCATTATCCAATTATCAATCCAAACATACGTGTTAGCACTATTGCCGATTTGCTTGATAATTCCTTGCATCAAAAGCCATTTGCCTTGGTGGATACTTCTCCAACCAAATGAAGGTTTATTTCCAAGGTTACTATCTAGAAATGAAGAATCGCTAAAATAGATGGACTTGTAGGTTCTTGCAAATAAGGAGTTAGGGTAACGAAGCAAACGCTAGGGTTGTTTTGCAAGGAGGGCCTTATTAAATGTCTCAACGTCCCTAAAGCCTAAACCACCCTGTTCCTTCGATTTACACAATTGGTTCCAAGCTACCCATGAGATTTTTTTTTATCTGATTCATTATTCCACCAAAAATTCCTCTGCAAGGTTGGATCAGCCCATGGGCCTGGCCATTAATTAGTACCAAATAAGAGACCGAGGAGATACAATGCATGATCATCTATACCCATTTTCTTTGAAAGCCTAGTTGTAATAATACTTGTTGAATAAAATCCCATTCTAACCAGTTATAACCTTCGAAATGTCTGTTTTCACAAGCATTAGTTTAGAAAAACCTTTGCATCCGATCGTGATGTGATGTATTATTACATGTGCTATCATTATATTATCACTGATCAGTTTTCTTGGAGCGAAAACCCTTTGAGTATCAGAGATGATATCTTATAGAAAAAGTTGGAGTCTTCGTGTAATAATTTTGGAAATAATTTTGTACGTAATGGAACAAAGACTGATAGGTCTAAAGTCTTGCATCCGCTTGGGTGTCTATTTTTGGCATTAGACTTATAAATGTGTAATTTCATTGTTTTGGAAAAACTCCACTTTCAAAAGCCTTTTGGATCTCAGGGATAATATTGGTAGAAATAAGATTCCAATATTGTTGAAAAAATCTTCCTGTTATACCATTCGGACCTGGCGCACTTTCTGGTCTGATGCTAAAGACAACATCTATAATTTCATGTGATGTCACCAGAGCCGTGAGGGTGGCATTCATATCCACGGTGGCTCTAGGTTGGATATGTTGAATAAGATTACGGGAATTCCCTGGATTTGAAGATTGGAAAAGATTCTGGAAGTATTGAGCGGCAATAGTTCCTTTTGACCCCTCTAAATATTGCATGTTTCCAGACGAGTCTAATAAACCATGAATACGATTTTGAATTCTTTGTTGGTTAACCTTATTAAGAAGAAATTTTGTGTTGGCATCACCTTCTCGAAGCCATTTCTCTCTAGATTTTTGTTTTCAGAACTCTTCTTCATTACGTATTTGTTGAGTAAGCTTGAATTTGATTCTTGCCATTTCCTCAAAATCCGGACGTGTTTTAGTAATCTCCTGTTAGAGCTTAGTGCGAAGCATGTCCATTAGAATAGAAAAGCTGAGCTGTTTATCCATTTTCCAGTTTAAAATTCCTTTTTTGCATAGTCTAATGCGGTCCGAGATGGAGGGATTAGATCCTGCTGGAGGATATTTCCAGCATCTAGCAATGATGTCAGAGAAATTCTTGTATTGAATCCATCTTTTGTCAAAAAAGAATCTTTTGACAAAAATAAAGTCATCAACAGCAAAGGTTGTGAAAATGGGTCTGTGGTCCAAGCCCATAATTTCCATATACTGTGTATGTATCTTTGGAAATTTACGCCATAATTCCCCATTCCCTAAAGATTTATCCAAGTGAAGTTGAACCCATCAGTTATTCCCTAGACCCATCTAGGAAAATGTTGGTCTAGAGCTTGCAAATTCTTGCATATCACAATCTAAAAGAAGGTTTCTAAAAGCCTCCATAGTTCTATTTATATGAAAAGGTCCACCTTGTTTTTTGTTATTGCTTTGAATTTCATTAAAATCTCCAATAAGTACCCAAGCAACATTCCGATTGTTATTTATAGTTCTAAGGTGATTCCAAACCTGAGGTCTTAAATGTTGGACTGGATGACCATATACAAAAGAGACAAAGATTCTGTGCATTCCAATATGGAGATTGGTATCAATAACATTAGTGTTACCTTGTAAAACTATTAGATCTTCTTTCACCTTCCAAAAAATAGCTAGACCCCCACTAAGGTCGATATGATCAATTATATAAGAATTCTAATAACCCAACCAACTCTAAACTTGGAGGATATAATCTTTAGTATTTTTTGTTTCCATGAGAAATAGGTAGTCTAGAAATAAGGTATTCCTTATTTCCTTTAGACATCGAATTGTTAGGGTATTCCTCAAACCCTGACAGTTCCAACTTATGATACTCATTGACCCTTGGGTGGCTTAAGGATAACCACCTTACCTTCAGCAAGATTAGATTCAATATTCGTATAAACAGTATCGTCTTCTTGGATTTTATGTTTTTTCTTGTTACTTGCTTCGGAAGTAAAATCCTCAATAATAAGAGAAGAGGGAACTGATTGTTTGGACTTACAGTTACTTGGAGTGTGGATGAGAATATTCCGTTTCACGTGATAAGTGTGTTTCAGAGTTGATCTTCGGGATAATGAGGATGAGTCTTTGGAATCTGCATTTGCTAAGAAGTTATGATGTTGGTCACTAAAGTAGTAAACAAGGTAGGTTTTTAAGAATCATTTCCAGGTCGTGTTGGAGAAGTTTCCTTGTGATCTTGCATGGACTTTAGTGTATGATCAATCTTGGGTGAGTGTTGTGATGGTTGAGTGTTTAAATTCAGGAGTAGGGGAGCCGTACGGGGATTTTTGGTGGTTTTCTCCCTAGTCGAATTATTAACAGAATCCAGATAAGAGGGTTCGGAGGACTCAAGGGTTATTAAGTCTTTAGAGGGGGAAGCCCCCAGTTTGGAAGGGATTACATAAGAAACCTGATTCTTCAGTGTAAAAGAGCTAGGATTGGTAATGTTCGGGTTCGATTAAGTTATCATCCCACAGCCATGATTAGGAAAATTATCCACTTTAGTCGAACTTTGTTTAGGATCTGTGGATTTCTGAAACAATTGTTCCTTTGTGAGCTCTTCTTTTGGTGAGGGGGCAGCTAACCAAGGACAATGAGCTTTCTCATGAGTAAGGTGAAAACAATGATACAATGACTTCTTTACTCTTTCATACTCAAACCGGATGTTAATAACCTTGCCATCAGGGAATGAGAAGGCTCGATGTGGTTTCAGAGGGCTACTAGGTCATATAGCATTTTAACTCTGATATATTCATGTAGTTTGGTCCTGTTATCATGATCAGTCTCAACCACTTCTCCGATAGTGGATCCCACCGCATTGAAGAGATCAATTGTATGGTGTTGAAAAGGTATATTAAACATGCGGACCCAAATAGACACCTTGGAGATACAGTAATCCTCAAGCACGTTAATTTTCTTTTCAACTACGATACCCCAATCATCAAAGTTCCAAAGGCCAAGACTTGTAATCGCTAATAAACATTGATTGATGGAAATTTAAACTGAAAATGGTCCTGAGAGACAACAATGCCTATGATCTTCGAGAACGTATGCCAAATTCAAGGCATTGTCAACATCACTTTGGCCATATTTTGTTTTTTGGGATTGAGAAGTCGACCAAAAAGCATAAACTAACTGGTTTGAGTCGAGACATAATTTCCATTTACCGGAAGCATAAAATATTCATCATCAGTGAGATTCATCGATTGAGAAGCATCTTGTAGCAGGGAGGAGTCTTGATCCATTGCATGCAAAAGCTGATCGGAATAAAATTGTAAAGATTGAAACAGAGGATAAGGAAGTGGCTAGTTATTACTCTTAATCATCGATTTAGTTAAGACATAGCGCATGCAAACTAAACCACTTGGAAAGTACTCGGAATTGAGGGTTTTGGTGATGGTTGGAAGATCAGAAGTGGTCAAACAGGAGTGCGATAGATCCAGAGATATAGAGAAAAGAAAATTAGAGGCTGATTTGTTGATTTTGTAAAGAGAATTAGGAGGGAATATGCAATTTGGTGTTGATAGGGATTGGAAGAAGAAAATGTTAGGTGAGTGATCAATTGGGAAAGAAATGAATCAGCAATAATCAGAGATTATTCTGGTGTGTATACTCCTTTCTCTATCGGTGAGACAAGAGAGAAATTTTTTTTGCTCCCCGTGAACGAAGAAGAAGGGATTCATCACTACTTTAATCTTATCATTAGACACACTATTTATTTATTTTACGGACTATGTAAAAACAAAGAGAAAAGGAGAATTATTAATATTTTTTTTGTTGATCGGTTTATGAAAAAGGAAATTCTTGGTAAATACTAAATACTTTAATATCTTCAGAACAATATAAAAATTTAAACATGTTTTACAACATGTTAATAGTAAAAGAGAAAGCAATAAAAATTTTATAATTTCGTAAGTATTTTATCGGAAATCGGAACAAAACATGTTGACAAAAAAATGATGAATTGCAAGATTAGAACCAAATTAAAAGTTAATTATTTAAATAGAGCAAATTTTTGAAAATTAATAGAATAGTCTTTTTAATTATATAAATATCATTTTGCCCTTTTTTTATGAATAAACAAAAACATAATTACGTAATTGCCATTAATAAAACTTGCCATGTAAGCGGTCCCGCATTGACCAACTCTACTAAACTAATTGAATGCAACGTGATAGAGTTAATCATATCTTAGTAGAGTTAAAGTATGTATAATAGAGTTAACATGAATTAAAAAGTAGTGTATAGTAGAGTTAAAGTGTATTCATAGTAGAGTTAATTTTTCCACTTTCATTAACTCTACTAAACTAATTGAGTCAACGTAATAGAGTTAATCATATCTTGATAGAGTTAAACTGTGTATAATAGAGTTAAAATGTATGAAAAAGTAGTGTATGGTAGAGTTAAAGTGTATTCATAGTAGAGTTTATTTTCCCGCTTTTACTAACTCTACTAAACTAATTGAGTCAACGTAATAGAGTTAATCATATCTTGATAGAGTTAAACTGTGTATAATAGAGTTGAAATGTATGAAAAAGCAGTGTATGGTAGAGTTAAAGTGTATTCATAGTAGAGTTTATTTTCCCGCTTTTACTAACTCTACTAAACTAATTGAGTCAACGTAATAGAGTTAATCATATCTTGATAGAGTTAAACTGTGTATAATAGAGTTGAAATGTATGAAAAAGCAGTGTATGGTAGAGTTAAAGTGTATTCATAGTAGAGTTTATTTTCCCGCTTTTACTAACTCTACTAAACTAATTGAGTCAACGTAATAGAGTTAATCATATCTTGATAGAGTTAAACTGTGTATAATAGAGTTGAAATGTATGAAAAAGCAGTAAATAGTAGAGTTAAAGTCTATGCGTAGTAGAGTTTATTTTCCCGCTTTTCCTAACTCTACTAAACTAATTGAGTCAACGTAATAGAGTTAATCATATCTTGATAGAGTTAAACTGTATATAATAGAGTTAACATGAGTTAAAAAGTAGTGTATAGTAGAGTTAAAGTGTATTCATAGTAGAGTTAATTTTTCCGCTTTCATCAACTCTACTAAACTAATTGAGTCAACATAATAGAGTTAATCATATCTTGATAGAGTTAAAAATAGAGTTGAAATGTATGAAAAAGCAATGTATGGTAGAGTTAAAGTATATTCATAGTAGAGTTTATTTTCCCGCTTTTACTATCTCTACTAAACTACTTGAGTCAACGTAATAGAGTTAATCATATCTTGATAGAGTTAAACTGTGTATAATAGAGTTGAAATGTATGAAAAAGAAGTATATGGTAGAGTTAAAGTGTATTCATAGTAGAGTTTATTTTCCCGCTTTGACCAACTCTACTAAACTAATTGAGTGCAACGTGATAGAGTTAATTAAAACTTGGTAGAGTTAAAGTATGTATAGTATATTTAAAATGTATGAAAAAGCAGTGTATAGTAGAGTTAAAGTCTATGCGTAGTAGAGTTTATTTTCCCGCTTTTACTAACTCTACTAAACTAATTGAGTCCACGTAATAGAGTTAACCATATCTTGATAGAGTTAAACTATGTATAATAGAGTTGAAATGTATGAAAAAGCAGTGTATGGTAGAATTAAAGTGTATTCATAGTAGAGTTTATTTTCCTGCTTTGACCAACTCTACTAAACTAATTGAGTGCAA
>OVAX01004264.1:0-14156 GCA_900406405.1 Lepidium africanum | reverse complement strand
TTCATGTAATTCCGCGCTCTCTAAATCATAAGGCTGATGCTCTAGCTCGTTCTTCGAGGAAATCACCTAATGGGATAGAAGTGTAATTTATCTCCACACCCTTTTGGTGATTTATGAATATATGTTGACAAAAAAAAAAACAATCTCTTTTTATTAAAAAAGAGGTTCCTTAAAAAAACAACCTTAAAGTTGTAGTTTATTATATGTATAGCCATTACTTTTCAGTATATAATGACGTAAGGGTGTATTTGTCATTTTGTTTTCTGTAAATAATTTATATTTTGTTAATACTAAATTTAGAAAATAAGAGAAAAAAAACCTCCCACGTTCCACTTTTTTTTTGTTTTCAATCCCACGTTCCAACCTCTTTTTTTATTTTTTCTCATAAGACTTCAACATAAGGCGATCTCCGCCGCATTATTTTCACTTTTGTCTTCGGAGTGATTTTCTCCCCTTTACTTCCCTCTTTCTCCATGAATCTTACAAGTTCTGTCTCTCTCCTCCTCTTGGTACTAGGCTTTGCCGATTTGGATATGTTTTGGTCAAATCTCGATTCGATCCTCAGAACAGATCCATGATCTTATATGGTTGGTGTGAAGGTATCTTTGCTTGATCTGGATTTGAGGAAGGAATCCGATCATAAGGAAGCTCGTGGTTTTGAGTATCTTTATTGAATTTGACGATTGGATATATCGTTCAAAATTCGGATGTAATTGGTCTTGAAGGTGTGTATATCTCTTTATTATTTTGAGGAATTTGACTTTATGGTTCTTCGTTGATGGTTTATTCAAAACTCAATCCCCTAATAGTGGTGATTTTCAATTTTGGTTGGATTATGATGCTTATTCCTTTATGGGTATCAATTGCCTATCTCTTTTCAGTATATGATTGATTCTTCTTTTGATTTTTTATTTTTAGTTATGATTAAGAATCTGAAGTGGTGGATTCAGATCTTTAGCATATCATTTGATCGCTTATTTTGTATAATCATATCGTTAAGTGATTTTGATCATAATTGTTTAAAGATTTTGCTGATCAATGGAAATAATCTACTATTAATTGCTTTATATGTATCACATGTTTTTTCTTCTTACGTAGTAATTGTGTTGAAGGGCTGAGAAAGACTATAAGCGTAAAGAGAAGCTGGTTTATAGAAAATTTGAGAAAAGTATATGTGAAGTTGAGAACGAAAAGATGAAAATGGACCATGAAACATTGAAAGACAAACTCCAACGAGTAGATCTTTTCCTTTATTGTTCTCTGGAGTTCTTTTGTTGTGTTGTATATTCTCTTTAGGTTATCTTGATGTGTTATTTGATTGTTAATTCTGACTATTGACTGAGAATTCGTTTGCTGTCTTCAGGATTAAGAGCAGAAGCTGCAGCAAAAGATAAATATTGATGATAATGATGAAGAAACAGAAGAGTCCGAGTCAAGAAAATGGATAAAAGAAACAACAAGATGAATCAGAGAGGAAGCAAATCTGTAGAGAGAGGCAACAAGTGAAACTGAAGAAGCAACTTCGAGAACGGAAACAATCATGGAATGGTTTCTTAAAAGAAGCAAAGACAGTTCATTGACCCAATCCAAACTTTCTTCACTGAAATAATTCAGGAGTCATCATGAACAAATCATGAAGAGGAGACTGGAACAGTTATTGAGGCCAACAATGATACCTTTTCAAGATGTGAAGTTACAATTGATGATATTCACAGGTACGAATGATCTTCCTTGGTGATTGATCTCTATGGATTCATTTTGGATACTGTGATTTGAGTTAGTATTTCTTTGTAGGGGGTATAAGTTTGTCATAAATAATTAGAAATGTTATCTGTAAATTATTTGTATTGTTATCACCAAGATATCCCACAGTGATAACTGAAGAATTACAAAGGTCAAACACTCCTATAAATACAGATGAACCAAATGGAGGTGGAAATGTAAACCATCAGATGATAGCAAGAAACCAATGTTGGGATTTTGTATTTTCTTGTGGAAGCAAATATAAGGCTAAGTGTATGAGTCTATCTTATAAATTTTAAAAGCTTTATCAGAAATGAATATGATGAATTAGATCTCAGTTCTTTGATATATTATGATTTCTTAGGAATGGTAACTTTTTTAGTATTTGAAAGAAATAGCAATCTCTCAACACTTAGTGTTTACCCAACAAGTATCTTGATAAATAATATTCCACATGAAGAAGTTGTGAACAAGGCGAAATCTTTTGAGAAGATGGAAAGTGAAGCCGAGAAATGTCTAGCCCAAAGTGAAAACTGTGCAACGAGAAAGCAGTTTGTGAATCACAGTTTGAGAATTAATGTATGCAAAGGCATGTATTATCGCCTTGGGCTTTACCCCTTGATATCCACATCCTTATCTCTTCTTGCTAAAACTAGAATCGTTGGTTTTTCTAATCACAATAAATTTAATGGACAAATAAAAATAATTTAATATAATTTAATATTTCATAACGGGGTTCTTCGTATCTTCCTATAAACTAAAATTCTGCCACTTCAATTGAATGCCGACCTTTGTATTTACCCATTCTGAACCAAAGAGTGGGAGCTATACCATTAGTTTCCCGTGCTATCCACCACAAAACGGAAGTTGTATTTTTGCAATGTGTATAATTTCTTAAACACCTCAATCAATTATCATGAAGACAACTTCTTTCCCAATTCAAAATTTTTGACCCCAAAATCTATTCTTAGCCAAAACATAAACACAAATATTAAAATTGCAAATGGGTGATTCTATTATAAATCGAATAAATAACTAATCTATAAACCAAACATCCAATACTTATCTGATAACATCCAAAAAACCAAAATATAGATTTTTAAAAAGACTAAATATTAACCCACGCTTCAAAGCGTGGGTAGCATCCTAGTTCAATTATTATTATGGGTGCCTAGGTGTTAGGAGAAGTCTTTCAGATCTCAATCTCTTTAATAAATATGGTTCTACCTTCTCATGCTGATTATATTTCTGAAACTAATATATATGTAATAAATTGGTGTTGGGTTCAAATCCTGTTTGTCTCAAATTAACAGAAACATTTATATTAAAAAATTAAAAGGTGGAGCTATAAAGCTTTACTATGTTACTCAAATTTTAAGTCGGTTGATTAACTGTTAGATTGAACCACAAAAAGCTTCTTTAGGGCCTTTTGTTTTGGGTTTGTGATGTGTTTATGGATATAGTATCGATCATTAAAGTTAAAGAAGAGAATATATTCGAGTTGGGCACAAAATTAAGAAGAGAGACAGAGAGAGATGGGTGTAACAAAGGAGCAAGTCAAAGATTCATTGACTTCAAAACTCAGTCCTGTTCATTTGGTAAGTCAAATTTCATAATTGGAAGATCTCTTTAGAGGAAAAGCAGTATTTTCCATGGGCATATAGGATAAATCATACATCAAGAAACCTCTACAGAGCTACAATTCCTATATACTTGGAGGATGAAACCCCTCAAATAACTATCCCAAGACATATCCTCCTTCAAGGTTTGGAAAACCAGAATGAATATATGTTAAGCCAATTTCATCGTTGTCTCCTCCCAGGAGGTTTAGTACATGCCATTGTTAGCAAAATCTGGGGCAGAAAAACCAATATATTTAGTTGTAAGGTTGATGACTCCTCTTATCTGTTTTATATCCCAAATGAATCCACTAGAACTTGGGTTTTGCAATGGGGTTTATGGCATATTGATGACTGTCTTATGTTTGTTGTTCATTGGATCCCATCAGCCATTCTAGCCATGTCGGAGATATCCACAGTCGTGGTTTGGGTTACTTTAAAGAATGTACTGAATTCTCTGTATTCAATCTCTGGAATTAGTCATACTGCATCTGGTCTAGGTGCACCAATGATCACCAACAAACCAAGACTCGATCCTATGTTCATGGAAGAGGCTAAGATCTTGGTTGAAGTAGAGCTTGATAAACCTATTCCTCAAAAATTTGTTGCCAAAGATGAGATGGGCATAAAAACCATAGTTGATGTGGAGTACTTTTGGGTGCCTTCAAAGTGTAGTCGATGTGGCCATTTAGGACACAAAGTTAAGCGATGTATCCAGTAGGTTACACATCAACCAGCTTCAGTCTCACAAACTAAAATATTGAATACTACTTCTACATTATCTGACTGACCATCAAGTTGTCTCTAATACAGAAGGTCCACAAGGTCCCTTAGAAGAAAATTTGATTGACTCTTCTGCATCTCTAATCTCTATAGATTTTTGTGAGACTACTAGCACAATAGCTTCTCATGTCTTGTCATCACTCGTTTCAAGTGTCGAATAAGGTTCAGTTCATGACAAAGATTCCTTGGCTGCCCATCCTATCCAAGAATCTCCAACATTTCCCATTATTGAAGTCATATATTCACCCACAGTTTCCACCCCCATCATCCCTCACTCTACTCATATTGTATCTCCAATTATAACTTCTTCCAGATTCACTAAGTTCATTCATTTAGAATAACTAAGAACACGCAAAGCTTTTGCACAAAAATTAAGCAGAGAGACAGAGAGGGATAGGTGTAACAAAAGAGCAAGTCAAAGCTTCATTAACTTCAAAACACAATTATGTTCATCTGGTAAGTCAAACTGATCCTTACGTGCAATATTTTTCTTTTATGGGTACTGATTCTTTTATAAGTACATACATAAGAAGAAGTTTTGAGCTATGAATTTTGATTGATCACACTTCACACAAGTTTGCAATTCACAATTTTGCAAATTTCACTGTTGAGATAGTCTCAGTTTGAAGGAGTAAACGCTGCTCTTAAAGAAGAGATGAAAGAAATCCATGCTCTCTCTACTAAACACATAGAATACAATTCAAGGAAAAAAAAAGGAAAACAAGACTCATTCGGTTACTTTTTTTTTGTCAACGGCATAAATATATAATAATAATGGGAAAACAAAATAGAGTACACAAAAATCAATCATAGGCTATCTCTCTAGTATTACGGGCGAGAGCATCAACCTTATGATTGAGAATTCGAGGAATAACAGAAAGGGTCAAAGACAAAAAGAGCGAGCTTAACCATGAAAATCCTCCTGGTAGGGAAGGAAAGCTGGCCACTCCTCTGGACTGTCCAGGATCTTCAACACCGTCTCACAATCCGTCAAAATTTCCACCTCAAGGATTTGGATCGCCAGTAAAGATTTCATGGCCCATAGGACAACTTCGATCTCCGAGTGTAAAGTAGACAGACTTCGATTGACACATCGAGCACCCATGCATACACCCTCCACCGAATCTGGAAAACCGAACCAGCTTAAACCTGTCTTTAGGTCCGAATTCTTCCAGGAAGCATCCACGAAGCATTTGAAACCCGTGAACCCAGAAAAAGATGAGGAGGGGAAAATCCAGGAGGATTTTCATACAGAAGTATGAACTATGGGTCGAGATCGAGGATTATTATATTCAGAACGGGCCTTGGACCATTCTTCATGGTCAGTCTATAACTGAGTTATAATATTACGAGGGTCCGTGTTACTGTTAGAGAAACAATGATCGTTTCTCACTTTCCAAATATTCCAAATTATCCATGGAAAACATAGGGATTCTTCTCTGTCCGAAAGTCTGCAAAATAGATAGTCAAAGTTATACCATATTGATCCTCCTGGAAATACATTTATAGCAGAGGGAATGCAAGAGAGTGCCCATGTTTGAATAGCAAGGGGACATTCAAAAAGAACATGATTAATAGTCTCGCTTTCTGCTCCACACTGGGAACATCTAGTGTCACAGTTAATACCACGATTATTCAAATTTTATTTGTCTGCAATACAACCCAATAGTGCTTGCCAAAGAAAATGTTGAATTTTATTTGGACAGTTAAGCTTCCAAATTTTGTTATATAAGGCTTGGAAGTTTGGTCCAAATTGCCTAATTGGAAGTAACGAAAACGATTCCTCAGTTTGATAGCCCGATTTGACAGAATAACGACCTGTCTTGGTAAAGTGCCATCCCCAATAGTCTGGATGTTCCCGTCTTGGAATAGGAATTCCCAATATCAACTGGGCATCCAATGGATTAAAATATTGATGGACCAATATCTCCTTCCAGAAACCGGATCTGTGGTCAGTAAATTGATCCACAGTAAGATCAGGAAACAGTGTAAAAGCCATATTAGTCGCCGGTCTAGGGAAAAAATCTTGTATCCATGGGTCCTTCCACACCTTTATCGACTTTCCATTGCCTATTTTCCTTATAACACCTTTGGAAACTAAGGATTGCGCCGAAGATATACTACGCCAACCATAAAAAGGATTAGTTGTCATCTTCACAGTTAATGGACAATGGTCCTTATAATATTGCCCTTTCATAACTCTAGCAAAAAGTGAGTTAGGATAATCGAGTAGTCACCAGAGTTGTTTGGCTAAAAGAGCTGAGCTAAGCTCCTCTAGGGCACGGAAACCAAGGCCGCCTTCGGACTTGGGTCTACATAACTTTTTCCAATTCTTCCAGTGAATAACTTTTGAGGTTTCTGAGTTGGTAAACCAAAAATTAGCAATGGCTGAATTCTGCTTAAGAATCACCGTTTTTGGTAGACGGTAGCATGACATCACATAAGTAGGAAGACTTGTTAGGACAGATTTGATTAAAACCTCCTTTCCTGCTCTCGATAAAAATTTAGATGACCAACTATTAATGCGTTCCTGCAAACGCTCTCTAACAAAGGCAAAAACTCTCGTTTTTGCCCCGCCTATATTTTCTGGTAATCCTAAATAAGAACCCATTCCTACGATATTGGAAATTCCGAGGACTTGGTGCAATTCTAATTTATGTACTTCAGGTATCGCATTTCCAAACTGGATCGACGATTTATCAAAGTTGATCTGTTGGCCCGAAACCTGTTCATACTCTTTAAGTATCCTCAAAATTTAGGACGTTTCTTCTTTTGATGCTCTGCAAAAGAAAAGATTGTCGTCCGTAAAAAGCAAATGAGAAAAAGTCGGACTGGTCTGGGCAATAGAAATTCCGGTGATAAGCCCTTGTTGTTCAGCAAACCGAAGTTTTGAAATTAAAATTTCCGTACACATATTAAAAATGTAAGGTGACAAGGGATCCCCCTCTCGAAGCCCTCTCTGGGAAATAATACAACCTCCCAGCACACCATTTATCAACACCGAATATTCAACACTTGTGATACAATGCATAACACATTTGATCCATGATTCACTAAAACCCAGCTTACAAAGTAGAATTTCTATAAAGTTCCATTCTACTCTATCATAGGCTTTACTCATATCCGTCTTTATCGCCATAAATTTGCCTTTGATTGATCTATTTGTGCAGAGTGCATGAAACATCTCCTGAGCTATTAAAATATTATCTGATATCAATCAACAACAAAAGCCGATTGTGTTTCAGAAACCAATTTTGGTAGAACCTTTTTCAGTCTCAAACACAGGACTTAGGAGATTACCTTTTAAGCAACATTACATAAACTAATCGGCCTAAACTCCGACATCTTCGTAGGCCAGGAAATCTTAGGGATAAAACAAATGTTTGTGTTATTTAAACCATGTTCAAAAATTCCTTGAGAGAGGAAGTTATTGACCAATGTGACTAGATCCTCCTTGACAGTTTCCCATGATTCTTGGAAAAATAAAGCCGTCATCTCATCCGGACCAGGGGTTTTGCTCGGATTCAGCGAAAAGAGGGCTAGTCTAATTTCCTCGGCCAAAGCCCTCTTCATCAAATATTGATTATCTATGTCTGTAATTTTTTATTCCAATTCATCCAGTGCAAGAGTGGAATCTCCATTGCTAGTGAAAAGAGAAGAAAAATACTTTGTAGCTTCCATTAGTATATCTTCCTCTTTTGTAACCCATTCACCATTACTTGAATGGAGTCCAATAATTCTATTACGTGCTCTCCTTTGTTTGGTTTGAGCATGAAATTTTTTTGTATTTTCATCCCCTTCCTTGAGCCACTTATTTCTACTATTTTGTTTCCAATAAGTCTCCTCTTCTACATATGCTTGTTTGAGATCCAGATTTGCTTGCAGAATTCTCTCAGGATTTGGAGAACTACAGTTTTTTAACTCTTCCACTGCTTGTTTTAAGTTATCGATTTTCTGTCTGCCAGACTGGAGATCTTGACTTCTCCAATGAAATATCTCTCATCGACAGTTTTTTAGTTTGCCTATAAATGTGACTCGTCGTCGACAGGATAGACCCTTCCAGCTTTTTACGATAACATCATTAAATCTAGGTTTACCAACCCAGCGTTTGTCAAAAGTAAACTGACTCTGTGAGGTAAGATCTGAGAAACAGCCTAAAATAGGTCTATGGTCTGATCCAATCATATTTAAGTATTCAATTTCAAATTTAGAAAATAAATCATGCCAATCTTCATTTCCAAAGGCTTTGTCCAAAATACATCGAACAATACCATTATTTCAAACACCTCTCCATGACCATTGATTACTATTTTCGGAAAGTCAATAAGTCCACAGTCCAGAAGCATCTGATTGAAAGTTAAAAAAGAAGACGCATGTCTCAAAGACCCTCCTTGCTTTTCATAATTGCCAGAGAGTTCGTTAAAATCACCAATGACTAGCCAAGGATCATTTCTTTGGGTACTCATTCTAGTTAATCTTTCCCAAACATAATCTCTTTTATGTTGAATAGGTTCACCATTAAAGAAAGTGATATTTGTCCTTTTGCCCTTTAATTCTAGAGAGACGTCAATCATATTCTTATCCTTATGATTGACTTTGACGTTTAAAGTATCAGAGTAAAAAAGCGCTAATCCTCCACTTGTACCAGTTGGTTCGACAATAGAAAGAAAATTATAACCGAAATGAGTTTGAATTTTTTCCATAAATAGAAAATTATTTTTAGCCTCAGAAAAGAATAATAAATCCGGTTTAAACCGTTTCCAAACATCTCTCAAATAACCAATTGATTTTATTACCAATCCCTTGGCAATTCCAACATAAAATTTGAAACATTAAAAAAGAAAACTAAAATTTCATAGGACTCTTGTCCTGATCCTTGCTTGTCCCCTCTTTAGCTTTAGATTGCTTGGGAGTTTTCCTTGGTGACATAGATTTTATGGCCAAAGTTTTCTTGAAACTCACTCCTCTAATAGGTGTAGAGGACTTAGATGATGGCTTGATTGGACCCACAGGAGATTTCGCATGTCTAGCCGCATGACATTTTTGCAAAGTACGTGCAAACTCCGCATTTATCTTAGCTCGGTTAGCATCAGAAATCTCTTGTACATTAATGACAGTAGCCTTGAAAGCCAAATCATCATCCGAGAAAGAAAGATCATGGGCTTTCATTACCTCATCGTTGATACCATCTTTCTGTTGACCATTTTCCAAGTTAGGCTCTGCAGCCACTGAGACATGTGATCACTCCAATTGTTCACTGTCTTTAGCTTCTAAGTTAATAATTGCTGCAGCAGAATCGTGAGTATTCACTTTAGTCAATTACGCTGGTACATCATCATCTTGGAAGAGTGGCCTTCTAACTTTCTAGGAGGACAGTGAACCTGCAGCGTTGAACCAGAGCCAATTTCACCAACCTTACATATATATGTAGCCACATTAGCAACTGTAACAGGTTTAACATGTAAAAATTTAAAGTTAACAGGTACAAGATTGGAAGTTACCAGATTTTCAGCAACACGTTTGTTTCTTTGATAAGGTAATCCACGAAGTTTCTTGTTACCACCACTTGGACCAGCAGGTACATTAGCTGTTGAGTTTGGCAGACCACTAAGAACAGCACCCTTGAAACTTTTGTTTCGATTAGTTGTGCCTTGTTTTCCTTTTTCATTAATGTTCTTATCTGGAGCTGCCACTTTAGCCTTATAACAAGTACTAGCATCATGGCTCATGTGATAGCATAGTGTACAATAGCCAGCCAATCGCTTGTACTCAAACATTATGGTGGACTCTTTCCCTTCTTCAAATTCCAAAATACTCGAAAAAACAAGAGGCTTTGATCACGGAATATCAATTAAGACCATACTCTAAGTACATCAATGGTGATCACTTGTCCAATGGAACCAGCAACCAAAGCATAAACTTCCTCAACTCTGTACTCGAAAGGAATTGTGATCCTAGTCCACAGTTGAATCGAATTTGGATAGTATGCCCCTGCCATAGCCTTCCACAGAGCATACGAAACCATCCACTTATCAAAATTGATAGAGTCGTTGCTTAGCACCCCTTCCATATCTTCCACTTCATGAAACTCAAACTGGAAACGCCCATTTCCCAGATTTGTTCTATTTACAGGACCCACCAGATTCCAAAACTGTGGCATTCTAAAGAGGAAGGAATCCACATTCTGTCTTAAAGGATTCAAACACCTACCCATCTATACTTTTGATGATCAAGCAAGCAAGGCAGCATTATCAATCTTTGGGATCTTGATCTTCAAACTTATTGGAGGAGATCCCGATTCCATTAGCTTCTTGTTAAGATTCAATTGAGATATCCTCAGACAACATAACCAGAAAAGTAGACTAGTTATGACAGGTAGTGAGAAGAACAAGTGCTTAGAAAAGAGAGAAGGAGAAGCCTGTTTTAATTGTATACAAATAACGATTTTATAAACACAGCAAGCGCCTAAACCTTGAAAACATTTCCAAATTAAAGGTCCTTTGATATTAAGGAAAAAATATACGGGAATCATCCTCATAAAATTTGTCCAATTCTCACTATTATGTAAGATTCCATAATAAAGACTAATTGCCAAAAATATTAACCATAACTCACAACTATCTTGCAAATATTCGAGAATCAACATAACCAAATCTCGGTTGCTTGAATTTGAATATATATGGTTACAAGATCCATCCAATTTNGTTGCTTGAATTTGAATATATATGGTTACAAGATCCATCCAATTTAATTAAGATACCTAGAATGATGAAATTATTTAAAATTGGAATGACAGATTTAGCTAGTCTATTTTTTTGTACAGACTGTGAATTAATACTCCTCATTTTATCCAAACCAATCAGATCATGAAAACAAATTATGAACCATGAAAAAAGTCGAATCAATGAGTGAGGAGTAGCAAGTGTGTCAACAATTTTATTAGATAGCCAACACGAACCAAAGGAAAAGGATATAGTGTCAGTTCTCCATTCTCTTTATTCTCGGAAAGCCATTGGTTGGGTATATGTCTTTCCTATCCACAGAAGAAGAGACACAGTACTATTCATAAGTTGAAATGTGTAATTAGATAATAATCGAGCTAAAAACACATTCCGTCTATAAAGTAGGACCTCATACATGTATTTATGAACCAAATTGACAATGAGGGATCTAGATAGTGTTAGGAAACTTATGAGTACATTGTTTTTTTCATCATAAGATTTCTGGAATCTATAGTAATATAGATGTAAAGTATAACTAAGTATGAACCAAACACTACACACACCTAATGAGTAGCAAGATCCAGAGTTTTGCTCATCGTATATTGATACAGAGGATAACAATATATACCTAGAATAAAGGTACTCAACTTTATTCCATGTAGATTGATGTTGCAGCTCATTCCGGAAGCAGGCCTCAAATGAGTATCCCTTTGCATTCCTAGCTAGAGTCGAAAATATGTTCATCTTTCTTGGTTGGTCTTTCTTACCAAGTTTCTTAGTGTATCCACCAGTTCTTCGAGGTGAGCATTTGTAAGATGATACTGCCACAAGACACATAAGTAACTGTAAGTTGAACATCATAAAGTTCCCAATATAAGTCCCAGCATTCCAATAAAAAAGTATACATTGTCCAGATATTCATCTTGGATTTAGAGAACAAACAGAGAATGTTTTGAAAATTCCGACTTTGAAAGTTTTGAAACTAAGGAATATAGATTAGAGATTGTAAAATCCCAGGCTCTATCCTAGTTTCTCCCAGTTCTTCGAGTTCACTTTTGTGGATCATGACAAACCCAAAGGTTGTGAAGGTAATGTTATCACAATCCTTGGGTTCATTCCCCTTGAGTGAATGATAAAAGTAATCCATGTAACCAGTGTGATCTAAGTGTCCATTTACAGATTCCAATACTCCTATTAGTTTGTAAATAAAGAAAGGATATGTCAAATTCCAATTGTTCGAGAAAAAACCAGAAGAGAACAAAGAGTTGCTTCGTGATGTGACTCAGTGTCTTTAGGTTTCAGAATTATAGATGGGTAAAGTAAAGTTATAAGTCTCAGGGAAGTTTTACATCCAGAGATCAGACTTCTATTTCTTATAGCTAGTGTTTCATAAACTCGGATCATAACAATACCAGAGATTGTGAAATTAATGTTATCACAATCAGAGGGATTATTCCCCTTGTATGAGAGACTAAAGCGTACTAGATCACCATTGAAAAACAGATAATCGGACAAAGGATTTTCTTTGATTATTGAGGGGATTGAGAAGTAAAAAAAGGGAAGAAAACACTTGGGAATCGCCGTGGAGAAAGGCCGGATATCGCCTTATGTCTTCGTGGAGAGGTCACCGTCTATTTCCGCTGGGAATCGTCTCAAGGGGTTCGCCGGAAATCGCCTATGGGGCGGTGTTGCCTCGACTCATTTGGTTACTTAACATCTTCCTTTCAATAGGCACAGAATATAACCTTAATTACTATCATAAACAAGTTAATAACTCGATATTAATTTATGTTGCGGTTGGTTAAAAATGTCAATTTTTATTGTAAACATTTAATTTGATTTTAAGTTTTTAGAGACAATTTTAAAGAGATCACACATATAGATATGGTTTGAATGAAAGGTTGAACGAAAAATATGGTTGAATAAAAAAAAAAATTTAGTTAACTCTATATATTAATAGAAGCTCCATCGCAAAGTGAAAAAAAGTTTAAAACATTAAACAATTAGCAGACTTTCTTATGCTACTAATAATTGGAAACTATATAAAAACAGATGATTGACAAACATCTATAACTTAATAATTAAACGATTTAATTGTTGATTTTAGATAAATAAGTTTGTTTGAAACCAATAATTAAAGATAAACTTATACTAATTGATAATAACAAAATAAGTAACGGATAATTCAACCAATTCCATAAAGTTGCATGGTTCATCGGACCAAGAAGTGGTGTTGAAAAGAAACCTAAAAAACTGCAATTTGTATTTCATGGTAATGGGCTGCCACATAAAATACTTATAACTATATTTGTATTAATATCACTTTGTAGAGAAAAATTATTTGGAATCTTTCGATCTGGTTTTCACACTAGATAAGAGTATAATTTTAGTATTATAAAATAAACTGGACTCTGTTACTCTAATGGTTAACAAAAAAAGCAAAATAATTGTTTTATTTATTTCGTAAAACTTAATTACAAAAAAATATAAAACCAAGAAGTACATGACAAAATCTAATTCATAATATAAAAATTAAAATTTGATTACGCTAGATTTTACTTGTTCTAGAATTTGAATTTTCCTAGAAACATTATAAAACTAGACATTAAACACTTGGACAAAATTAGTGCATGAATATGTAAAAAGAAATTCACATTTTAGATTTAGCTATAGATCAAAGTAGATTTG
This sequence comes from Lepidium africanum, assembly GCA_900406405.1. Classification (NCBI taxonomy): domain Eukaryota; kingdom Viridiplantae; phylum Streptophyta; class Magnoliopsida; order Brassicales; family Brassicaceae; genus Lepidium; species Lepidium africanum. Next base: position 601 of record OVAX01004264.1, on the reverse strand, counting down.
GACTATTGATCAATTTAGCTATAGATCATTATTAGAGTCATTAGATTAGTTTGGTTAACTTGGTTAACTCTGGTTTAATTTTATTAAACCGTTGTACCGACTATTAGTATTAGTTATATAGGCAGGATGAAACATAACAGAACAATACAACAATTCCTTTTTCGAATCCCACTTTCTTCTTCAATGAAATTTCTTCTTCCTCCTTAGTTAGTTACTCTCTGTAACTCTGATATGGTATCAGAGCAGGAAGTTTCCGCTTCTTTCTACTCTTAATCCTTGATTCTCTTCAATTTGAGCTTAATTTCAGCTCAATTTCATTCTTTCATCTTTCTCTTATATCTCNTCTTTCATCTTTCTCTTATATCTCTGTTATTCCGCAGAGATTCTTCTATTTTCTTGCTTTTCTTCATTGATTTTAGTTGTTCTGCTTCAATCTTTGAGAAACTATGGTGGTTATCCGTCGAGGTAGCAAACATCCGATTACGGCTAGAAAACTTGTGAAATCGAATCGTTCTTCAAAATCTGAAACATCGGAGCAAGAAGCTGCGAATAATCAAAATTCTGCTGTTTCAAAGAACCCTTTTGGAAATCTGAACTCGGA
>OVAX01004263.1:0-14158 GCA_900406405.1 Lepidium africanum | reverse complement strand
CAGTAGGTAGTTCCAGTGATGATGATACTTACAACATAGTTTACATTAATGATCTGGCTTGGGGAGCCTCAGTTAAGCGAGGGCAGAAGGAGTAGTGAAAGCCGGGCTGGAGCTAAATGGTTCACTTGCAAGTGATGCTTATATCCATTACGCTGAGAACTTCTGTTCCTTCACACAAATTAAAATTGGAAGCAACTTAGTTGGGGTTTTCTAACATGTGATACAGAAAACTAGCAATCTGAAGTTCTTGTATTAGAAAACAAACACTTGAGAGACTTAAGAATGAACATCAACAAGGAAAACAAAATCCAGAGAGAGGAGATCAAGTTCCATGGCCTTCAGTAAAGAAAAACATATTATTTCTCATCATCAGCGATTAGGATTTTAAGAAAACTTGTGAAATACACATTCATCTAGTCTAAGGAAACAAAGTTAAGAGATTTCTACATATTAAGTTGGGACACATTCTGCTGGTTCTTGCAATTTTCTTATACCAAATATGGAGATTAAACCTGAAGCACCTCCAGAGTTAAGATGGGACAGATTCTGCTAGTTCTTGTAACTTTTTCACACCAAATCCAGCTATGAGTTCCATCGATACAAAAACTTCATGAGATTTTGCCTCTTCTTCTTCTTCATGAGATTTTGCTTCTCTGCTTCAGATTCGGCTTCATGTGCTTCTTCAAGTAGAAGATTAGCTTCTTCGAGGTCGCTCAGTTCCAGAGCAGCTGATCTCTCAGCTTGATGGAGAAGATTACTCTTGATTGAGAAGCAAAGACACTGGTAAAATCAATCAACGCTTGATGGAGAAGATTGCTCTTGATTACTCATACGATCGATTGCTCTTGTGGTGAAGAGGAAGCAATTTGGGCGTCGAAATAAAAAAAAACTATTTTATTTTGAAATTCTATTTTGTTTTTTATTTGAAATCTCAGCTTGATATGTAGGTTTTTGAAGTACGTTTTTATAACTAAAAAGTTATCCAGATGATATTAATAAGTTTGCTTTAAGATCTGGAGTTTTCTTATTAGAAAATTCTTAACTTTTGAATAACAGGTGTTTTGATATGATTTTAATAAGTTTGTGCTTGAATAACAAGAGATTGTGTATTATTTTAAATGATTTTGTAAAAGTTTCAGATTCAATAACACGTCATTTGTTAAGTAATTTTAAAATCACTAATTGAATAACAGGTGATTTACAAAAAAAATCAAAATCACCTAAAATTTAGGTTTCAATACACTCCCCTTAATTGTGTTCTCCATTAAGTCTTTAGATAAGGCGCTTCTGACACTGGAATTGTCAAGCCCTTATCCTCTCTAATATTCTCCAAGGATTATCTGTCTCTTCCTCTCCACAAGCTCTGTTGCAAGTCTCTTTTTTGTTCCGCTTCCTTTATTAGCTTCAAGAGTTTAAGCTTTCTCTGTTCCTCTTCAAGTTCCTTCATGGTGATCATTCAGATGACATAACTCTGCTTGGATGTATTCGTTATGTAATCGTATGATGTTCCTTTTCATGTATCTAATGTAATCAAGATATGTTGTTTTTCTCACGATGAACAATCTTTCGACAAGTTCTTGTAGCGTAGATGTCATGACCGCAATTATTGAGCCTTTACACACTGCAACTTTGCTTTCACACGATCCACAATAGGAACCAAAATTTTATGCTTAAGCTTCTATCTGTTATCATTCTCCTTGGAAATTATTATTGTTCATCATTATTCAACTCAAACAATGAAATCATATCCACCTCTACTATACTCCATACGCAATTCTCAGAACAACATAGAAAATAGACTTATTGGAAAACAATTATCTTCTCAAGAATTTGTATTACATTTGCATCTTTTGGAGGTACAAAACCAACGTTGTGCGCATCTTCATCCTTAAAACACTTGCGTGGATACAAGCTACGCCAGATTACCGGAACCTTAAAAGCAGTTTTGGTATCTGAAACTTAGTCTTTACATTATAAGACAGTAGATAAGTTTGTCTTCCCAACAACCAAATCTTCATGTCGGACCAAACTCGGAACAAGATTTTGGTGTGATGCCACTCTTAACTAAGAATGTAACTATCATTTGTGCCTCTTCCCTATTTACTTTAAACATTGCATCAGCTAGTCTTTCAAATATTGTAGCATCAGGAATGAATCCTTCCCTAATCATCTTAGCCACTGATAGACCATGGAGATCATACTATCGTCGTAACAAGAAAGCAACAAGCGAATAAAGACATTGTTTATCTCAGCGCATGCATCTGTTTGGTAATTCTTTATTGTGTTTATTTGACTAACAGTTGTGTGTGCAGGTCACGTGTCTATCAGCAAGTCTTTGGATCTTTAGAGTTGGAATATTTTACATTTGTTGTATAAGTACTTGATTCTGTAATTCATTTAGAATTGGCAAAAAACTAGGAAAATAGAACTCTTATGTTTGTTAGCGGAGAGCCTGGCTCCGTCTTCTAAACCAGTGCGCCTTCGTATCTTTTGCTTAAGTGAAACACGTAGGGCCTGTAACGTCAGGTTTCATAACCTTCTTCGGCGAGGAACAGGGATTCCGACGACTCTTTACACAACAGCCACCATTCTCAAAGATTTATCTATCATCCCTGCCCTGTAATACCCTTCAGTCAATGTAGTATACACTGCTTTATCAATCTCAAATCCGTTTTCTCGCAACTCATCCAACAATCTCATCGCTTCACTTACTTTCCCTGCTTTGCAAAGTCCATGGATCAATGCCCAATACGTATCATTGTTTGGAATAACATCTCGAGAACTCATTTTACTGTATAGTTCAAACGTTTTCTCCAGTAGCCCGAATCTAGAGTACCTATTCATGATCAAATTATATAGATAAGTTTCCACTCTTAGCTCCTCGTGCATTGTCAAAACCAATTTCTCTGCTTCTTCAAGCTTACCGTAACTTGCATAACAGTCAATCAAAATCTTATAGGTATCAAGATCAAACGCCACACTTTCCTTCTCCATTAACTTAAGAACCAAATCCAACTCTTCAAAACTCCATCTCTTGACACAACAATCTATCATCGTCTTAATTGTAACAATATTGGGTTTGATCCCTTTGACCAGCATCATCTCCTCCACTAATACTCTTGCTCTCACGATCTCTCCATTGTAGCACAACGCAGAAACAACAACCGTCAAAGAGTACACAGATACAATATCTATCCCCGAATCGACCAGTAAACGAAAGAAATCGGTAGCTAATTCCATATAATCACATTTTTTGAGATTTAAGAGATGCAAAGTACAAGTCTTTTCATCAATCTTAATCTCATTGTTCTTCATATACTCAAAAACCTCAACCACTTCATCAAATTTTCCATTGTCTGAATAAACCATGAGCAACAAATTAAAGAACCTCGCAACAACTTTGGTCTCAAAACCGCATTCATCAACAAGGCTAGAGACGATTTCACGAAAAGGATACCAGAGAATATCGTCAATAGCCACGGGTTCCAAAATTTCCTTGGCATCTGAGAACCTCCTCTTGGACAAAACCCGGAAAACGAGAGACAAAATGAGTCCTGAGATCAGTTTGGAACGAGAAAAGACAAGGGTTATGGAGGATGAAACGGAAGAGGGAGACGCATTTCCAGGATTTGACATCTCGGTCGGATAAATTACGGCGAAGAGTGGAAAGATTGAGATCAGAGAGTGATTGTTTCGGTGAATCAAGACATTGGTTTATAGAGGAAGAAGAGAGGAGGAGCTTGTAGACTGAGAATGGATAAGTTGGTTTGGCTGTCTTTAAGGTTTTCAACAACATTTGTAGAGTCATCGAATCGTCTCATCGACGGCTTTGGCTCTTTAGCCTTCAAAAAGGAAACTTTATTGAGAAGATCTATACGTTACAATGAAAAGTAGTTATTTTCTCATTTCTAGTCTATTCTTAGTCAAGAGTCAAAGACCAAACATTCAGCTTGATGTCTGAAGCTCTAAAGGGGAACAATGGCTCATATACTCCATTTAGTCACTTTAAATTCTCGTATACTCTCGTTTTTGTTTTTATTTTTTATTTATTTATTAAGAAACCCAAATGGGCTTGAAGATTATATTTTACAACATTAACGATATTATGACCGAACAGTATAGACCCAAATATAGAAGCCTGAAGAGAAAGCTACACTTATCCTTCTATTCGGCCAGCATAGTTCACGTGTCAACGAGTAACGTCACCGATTTGTGTATGGTCTGCCATGTGTTGCGTTGTCATACTTACTGGCATGTAACACTGGTTTCAGACTAACCACTGGAAACCACCGTCTTTAGCATGAATCATCATCTGTAAACTTAAAAGCCAATCGATCTCTTTTACAATTTCCCAGAAAACGATTGAATCAAAATAAACTTCGGCATTGAAATCCATCTGCGAGCACCAACCCAGGCTACTCCGGCTAAACAGAAATTGACGAAACCAATATTTAGATCTGATAGGAATCTGAGCATTTGGATTGAGGACGACAACTGATCCTCAACAGGTAAAGTCGGATCTATACTTGAGACTAAAACAAAAGATATCAACCAAGAGAAAAAACAAAAATGAAACATAACAAACTGAAAAATATACACGGAGAAGATGCTCCGAAGGTTGCCGGAAAATATGGAAAAGAACCCTTATCAACGAAGTTCAGCAATAGTCTCTCTGAAAGATGAAATTTGGAGAATAGAGAAGCTGATGCCAAGATCTTTGTTGATAGGGAGAGAAAACTCTCACAACAGGAGAGAGAAATAAGAGGTGATGACACCGTTATGTTTCGATTTTCTTTAATATTTATTTTAAATACAAATAATATGTTAAAAGACAATTTATCCAGATAGAAATTTAAGTATTTATAGATCCAACCAGTCAAACTCGACCCATTTTATGATCCAATTGGATATATTACTGGTTAAAAGTAATTAGACAAAACCATTGATGATAACCATTTAAAAAATATCAAATCAATGGTTCATGAAAACCAGAAATATTAAAAATTCTTAAATCCCAAAAATAAGTAATCTTAGTTCTAATTTTTTTCATCACTTAAGTTTCTTCCTCAATTTTCGATTCTTATATTCAAATTAGTTTGAAAAAAGAGAAATTTACTTAAATAACTCAGTTTATTTTATAAATTACTTAAATAACCTACTTTATTAAAATTACTTATATAACCCACTTTTTTCTCTACTGATTTTAATTACCAAAAGAGAAATGTGAGGAGATATCCCAAAAGATTATACTAATTAGCTGTCTATCCCTTTCAATTTTATTGATTAATTTAGAAAATTTTACCTTTTTTTCCTTCCAACTTTTTCTCTTTCTCTTTCTCTTTCTCTTTCTCTTTCTCTTTCTCTTTCTCTCACAATTTATTTCTTCTCTTTCTCTTCTCTTCCTCTTTTCCTTTCTAATAAAGAACAAACAAATTGGATTACAGAGACCAGTGAAAAAAATTTAGTTGTGATTTGGAGTGAAGAAGATTTAGAGGCTAAACCAAGAAAGAAAGAATCATGAAGATGACAAAACCGGCGGAAGTGGTAGTGGAGGCGGCATCTAACGATTTACCAATCTTCATTGGACCTTGTTTGATTGAATCTTACCTTGTCTAGAGGAAGACGAAGAATCAATGGTGGTGACGGTGGTGGTGGGCCAAATCCCACTATAATAACACATATCCCGCCGCGACGGCTAGGACTAGAATCTTATTGTTGTTATTGAATGGATTTGAATCAGAATCCTTTGGGGACTTTGTTGGTGGTGGTGATGATGCCCAGTGTAAGAAATATAACCAATGCAACTAGTGTAACGGGTAAGAAATATGTTAGCAGATACTAAATATGTTATCAGTATAAAAAATATATTAATGGTTGTTACATTTAATGTTAGCGTGTAATGTAAGAAACGTAACCAGTGTAACTAATATAACGGGTAAGAAATATGTTAGTAAATACTACATACATTAGCAGATACTAAATATGTTAGCAGATACTATATATGTTAGTAGATACAAAATATGTTAGCAGATATAATTAGTGTATGCAAAATATATTAGTGGTTGTTACATCTAATGTTAGCATATAAAAAATTTGTTATCCGATACAATATGTTTTACCGTGTACACACACGGAGACAACGCATTAAATGCGTTGTCCCCTGCATTGAATGCTCTACGTTTTCTCCCTCTTCTATTTAATGTCACAAAGGACAATTTTGTCATTTTGTATGTGGGTCCAGAGGCAATTTATAAATAAAAATTATCAGAAGGGCATTTTGTAGGTTTTTAAATTTAAATGGGATATTGAGCTAGTTTGCTCTTACCAAATTACCCTTTACCTAATAAAAATAAAAAATTGTAATTTTACATTAAATAAATGATATATATTTTTTAAAAAGTGAATAATCTTAACCAACTATAAATAATATTCTAAGTATTCAAAATATATATTTTTATCTTAGTTCTATCAATCATGATTCATTGTCTATGGATATCCAGGTAACAACATAACCAAACAATTTGTTTTAAGGTTGCGATATTAAAATTCTTCAGTTTGGCGGATTTCCTGCAAGTCTACCAGATTTTTGGCAGATTTTATGCAAGTCTACCAATTTTTGGCAGACTTCCTGCAACTATGCCAGATTTTTGGCAAACTTCCTGCAAGTCTGCCAAATTTTTGGTAGACTTCCTACAAGTCTGCCAGTCTGCCAGATTTTTGGCAGACTTCCTGCAAGTCTCCCAGACTTTTGGCAGACTTCCTACAAGTTTGAAATTTGCTTTGGCGGACCTATTACGTATCAAACACAGATCGATCGGTTGCTTTGCTGAAACTTTTAAGTATTTTCTGTTTACTCGTTCTATGTTATTTTCTCAAACTCTTTCTAGATGAATGATTACTGATCATCTTAAAACAAACTTTCTAGATGTATGATTACCAATCATCTTAATCATTAGTTTCTTAAACATTATTTACTATCGATTTTCACGAAAATTAATAAGATATGTATACAAGAAAATAGTAATTGGTGTTAAGTGAGACTTGGAGAAAAACGTAACACTTCCAGATAGGTACAAACTGATTGATCTGTACAGGGACCGATCGGTCAGTCTGTATCTCTCTGGAAATGTTACGTTTTCTAGAGTCATCTGGATCGATCGATCCATGTAAGGACCGATCGATCTGTACGATTCACAAAATATTTCGATCCAAATTCAATTTGGACCGATCGTTCAGTATCATAGGGATTGTTGACTCAGTACTTAGTGAAAACTTCTTGGTTATTGTACAATCAAAAAGAAAAACTTAAATCAATTGAAATCTAATCTGATTCTCCAGCATATAAATAAATTACCTTCAATTGTAACACAACCTAGAATTGGATCTTAAACAAACAGGAGTATTTGAATCTCGAGAAACTATGAAGAAGAAGAAAATATAGAAAATTATTTTCTTACATGAACAAGGCAATTAAAGAGTGCAGGGCAAATTGAGTATTTTTATAAAAAGTAAGTTATCAAAGTAATTAAAAAAATAGGTTATCCTAGTAATTAATAAAATAAAGTGGGTTATATTAGTCTATTTTTCTTGAAAAAACTTAAGCTTTGCTATTACGAAGTGTTAAATTTCTATATATTTCTTAATAAATCTCTAATTTTAAGTGAAAACATGATAAGAAAAATGATGAAAAACGAAACGAAGGCTGCTCTCAAACTTTTTGCTGTAAATTTTAGGGTTTTAACATCAACAAAATCTTAACAAAAGTGTATAGTGGTTTATGTAGAAACTCTTATGATATACACTATAAGAAAGAATATTGTTTAATTTCATTACAAGAATTTGTCTTTTTAGTTTATATATCTCCTAACATGTTGGGAGATACATAAACTAAAAAACAAGTTCTTGTAATAAATTAAACAATATTCTTTCATATATGTTCAATTGTGACATTCAATTGACATAGAACTTACCTATGTGACATTTGAATGAAATTAAATGTCACAATTGAATATTCTTTTGATTGAATGTCACAATTGAATACTATGTTCAATTGAATGTCACAACTGAATCTTTAATTGAATACAACTATGATCAATTGAATGTCATAATAAGAGTATCAAAGGAGTGAATCATAGTATCAAATTAGTTGATCATAGTTGTATGAATTTTATGTTGATTGTATGATCTAATTATATATATAAAGATAGAGATAGTTTCTCTCAAATTGACACCTCGGTTTTTTAGAGAATTGTAGAGTTGATACATGTCACATATCATTTTAAAAATGTATTTTTTTAAAAAACCATAATGTTTTAGAGAAAAGTTTTAGAGTTGACACATGTCACATATCATTGAACTTAGTTTCTAAATCAAAATAATAATCTACCCAACTAAGTTATACTAGTTTATCATATAAATTTTCAATTAGTTATTATGATAATAGAATATGGATAAAAATCTTGTTTAGATTGGATCTTTCATATTTTGGATTGGGACTAATGTTAAAAGTTCAATTAATATTTAATTATTAACCGGATTGTATTTGTTATATTAGATTTTTTTTTCTTTATATAATTTTATTCATAAATCAAATACCTATAAATTCAAATAAATTGAAGCAATACTACATTTAATGTTCACATTTATTAATATTAGTAAATTTTTGAGCATAAATTTTTAATATCATTTGACTTTAGAAAGAGAATACTTTTAAAAATAAATTGTGGTATAATTTTGGGTATATATTTGAAAAAATCAAATAAATATATTTATAAGGATTTGGTGAAAAATAATTGGAATTAGGAAATCAATTTCAATATATATATATATATATATTTGATGTTTAGCTTTTTTTGGAACCCACTTTTTGGGAAACAATCATAAAATTTATATTTAATATTCAACTTTTTGGGGATCTGTTTTTAGGAAACCAATTTAATTTTTGGTTCAGCTTTTTGGTATAAAAATATGCGGTGTTAATCTTCAATTCACCTTCGCTAAATCGTGATTCAATCTTGAAGATGATTGAAGCGTTAACTTAAACGATAATAAGATCGTAGTAAACTAAAAATCTAGAACATTGACTCTTCCAAAAGACTAGATAGGATGAAAGTTTGATTCTTGATTTTTTTAAAGCATTCCACAAAAGAATTCTATGAAAAAGACAAAAGAACCTAACCTGAGATTTGTTGTTTAGAAATTATTCGACAAACTTTGAAGAATATGGCAAATATACTCCAATCTAAAGATTAAGCTTGTTTCACACGTGGATAGAAAAGGTGTTGAATAAAAGAACGAATGTATCAGTCCTTGAACTTGAATAATGATTGAGTCATACTTGATAACACTTTCCTTAAAGAATATTTCGATTTTATTCACAAGTTTTGGGTTACTCGAAATCCTTTCTAGGATACGACAATCAAAGTTCTCTTGTTCTAGGCTAAAATTTAAATGAAACAATAAGAACAATGATAAGCGTTCATAAAACATAAATAACTAACATTCGTTACCCCCTTTAAGTTTAATCATTGATTCAATATCAGCTCACATAAACCAAACTCATACATAAATGAAATTATCATGACGATTGAATTTTCATCTTAGTAATATTACACATATCAAATACCCGAGAATCAGGATGTCCAATGGATTGAATCCTTTCAACTCATTTGGATACATGAAGATAACATACACACAAATTTCTACACTATTCTAAGTGTTTTTCTCGACAATATAATTAGCCATGTGTCCTTATCCTTTCATGAGCATATACAAAGCTAAGTACAAGCTTCTTAAAGCGGTTACACTTCACACCCATATAGGTAGATTTTTTAATCTTGCACCTGCATGCAATTTTTTAAAATTTCTATTAAGAAAAAAACTTCAACATATCATTTTCTTGCAAGTCTAAGCACTTACTTTGGGATGATGTAAATTAAAGCTTCAATCTTTAAGTATGGGTTTCCTCATTGAATTCAGCCTCTAACGTCGTATTAGAAGGGAATTGGGTTTCCCACCATCAAAGATTTCAAATCGACTTTAATCCCATCCATTTAGTCGACATTATCACTAAGTCCCTAGCTAGTCCTTTTGCAAATGATCGACTAGATTTTGTTGAGACCGAAAAAAATCTAAGGTAATCACCCCGTGAGTGATCAACTCACATACTGCACTATATCAAACTCTCATATGTCTCGACTTACCATTATACACTTGGCTATAAGCCTTAGCCAAAGTAGCTTGACTATCACAATGAATAGAAATAGGTGATACTGGTTTTGGCCACAATGGAATCTCATAGACTAAATTTTTTAGCCACTCTGCCTCTCTCCTCGCGGCCGCTAATGCCACAAATTATGATTCCTTTGTTGAACTTGTAATACAAGTTTGTTTCTTCGATGCCCATGAAATGACATCTCCACCAAGTAAGGATACCTAACCACTTGTAGAAGAATGATCTTCTACGTTGGTGATCCAACTTGCATCTGAATATCCTTCTAAAACCGAAGGAAATCCAATATAGGCTAAACTGTAATTTATAATCCTTTTTAAATTCTTGATCACTTTTTTACAGCTTGCCAATGATGACTACTAGGATTACTTGTGTATCTATTCAACCTTCCTACTGCATAAGCTATATCTAGCCTAGTGCTCGTCATGACATACATTAAGCAGCCAATCAGTTTTGCATACTCAAATTGTGATACTGCTTTTCTTTTATTAGGCATAAGCTTTACACTCGCATCCATTGGAGTGCTCACAAGAGAACAATTCTCATAGTTGAACTTTTTAAGTAACTTTTCGATATAATGAGATTGTGTTAAAGGAATTTCTGTGTTCTCACGTTTAATTCTGATTCCAAGAACCACATCCGCCTCCCTCATATCTTTCATCGCAAACTTGATGAAAAAACTCTTTTGTAAGCTCTACTTGTCTAAGGTTGGTACCAAAGATCAACATGTCATCAACATATAAGAAAATGATCACTCTATTACCAAAACCATCAAATTTAATTTAAATTCGTTAATAAAACAGTCTCATCAAATCTTTGATGCCATTGATTAGGGGCTTTAGCCCATACAATGACTTAACTAATTTACACACCTTATGCTCATTACCAAGCATAAAAAATCCTTCATGTTGTTTCATATATACTTTTCTTCAAAATACCATTCAAAAATGATGTTGTCACATCCATTTGGTGGATCACAAGGTTATGAATGGATGCTAAACCGATCAAATACCTTATAGAGGAGATCCTAACAATCGGAGCATATGTATCAAAGTAATCAATACCTTCCTTTTGTTTAAAGCCTTGGATAACCAAACGAGCTTTAAACTTATCGTTTGTTCCATCGACTTTCATCTTCTTTTTGAACATCCATTTGCAGCCTAAAGGCTTACAACTAGGTGGGAGATCTATTGAGAACTAAGTATTATTTCCCATGATGGAATCCATTTTATCATTCACTGCTTTTTTTCCAAAGGGCAACATCATTAGACGTCATAGTTTCACTAAAAGTTCTAGGATCACCATCAATATGATAACAATTTGAGTATTGGAAACCAATTTCATCTCTTGATCCTTCAATTGAATAAATTTGGAAATTACCACCAAATGATTTTTCAATCCTTCCTTATTTACTTTTACGTAATATAGTTGACTCACTTTATGGTACGATTGAACCATCTCCATCCTTAATTCCGTTTGAATTAGGAATCAAATTCTTTGGTCTAGTTATAGATGAGAATCGATTTTCATCAAATATTGCATCTCTTAATTCAATTACAGTTTGAACCAATATAGAATCATTAGGTTTTATGGTATAAAACCTATAAGCCTTGGAATGCTCGACATATCTAATATAGAAGCAATCAATAACTCTTTCTCCCAAGGTTTTAATCTTTGGTTGGGGTACTCTAACTACCACTCTACAGCCCTAAACTCGAAGGTAGTTCAAGTTTGGTTTCTTTTTGTACCAAAGCTCATATGGGGTAAGTTTTATTTCTTTTGTTAGGAACTCTATTTAATAAATAACAAGCCATCAACATGGCTGCACCCCAAAATTCATCACTTAATCTCGAGTAGGACAACATGGAATTAACCATTTCCTTTAGAACTTAATTTTTTCTCTGGGATACACCATTTTAATTTGGTGTATAGTCTCATGTATAATACCTACATACTGAAAATATACAGGATCGTAATACTCTTCAACTTTATCGGTGCGTAACTTTTTAAACAAGTCATTATGTTACAACTCAACTTTGGTTTTATAAACCTTAAATTTATCTAGGGCCTCATGTTTAGCATGCAATAAAAATACATAGCATAAACAAGAATAATCTTCTATGAATATAATAAAATATTTCTTATTTTCTAAAGATGTTGTAACATGCAAGTCACATAACTCACTGTGTATAAGCTCAAGAACCTTTAAATTTCTCTATATGCTTCTAAATGGTTGTCTAGTTATCTTATTTAAAAACAAGCAAGTGCTACACTTATCTATATTCATGTCAAAAGTAGGAATTAAACCTTTGTTAGACATATCAATCATACACTTATAATGTACATGACCTAATCTAGCATGCCATAGAGAAGTATCATTTTTACTAAAGATGTCTATAAATAGAACTAACAATTTTATTAATACTAAGCAAAAACATGCCATTACAGAAATATCAGAATCCAACAAAGACACCACACTTTGATAAGACATACTTATGACTAATACACTTGTTTAAATCCACACTTATTTAAAACACTACCAGAGACTAAGTTTTCCCTAATTTCGGGTACATGAATTACATCATTAAGATTATGAGTTTTCCCAGAATTAAATTGTAACACAACTTTTCCACAACCTATGATAAGAGCGGTTGACTCGCTGCCCATATAAAGTACATATCCATCTTGAACGGGTTGGTATGTCTTGAACCAGCCACGATCCTTGCAAACATGTGTTGTTGCACCCAAGTCAATTCACCACGCTACCTCATCATCCTGCATATAAAATGCCTCAGATTTTTTTGATACGTAATACACTTTCTGTTTCAAAATCAAAAACTGAAATATGACTTTACTGCACGATAGTCTCGTTTAAAGTGACCCGGCTTGTTACAAATCTAACGAACGCTCTTAAACCTTTTGTTAGATCCATGGTTTTAAAAGGACATTTCTTTCCCTTATTATTCATCTTAGAACTCCCACTTTCTTCCATCATATTAATTGAAGAAGGTTCAACCTCTTATCTTTTGATTTTCCTCCTTCTTGCGCTCTTAGAGATTCATTTATACGCAAAAGGCTACCAAGTTATACAAGAGAAAACTCTTATTTCTTGTGTTTCAACATGTGTTTGAAATCTTTCCATGACGGTGGCAACTTATCGTAATACTTGACACTGAGATGGATTCATCCATATTCATGTTGTGTTGGGAAAACTTTCCTATCATGTGAAGCAATTCATTGTACTGCTCCATAACTGGTATAAAGTCAGTCATCATGTAATTATTGAAATCACTCACAAGGAACTTCTTACTAGAAGCATCCTCGGTCATGTACTTTGATTCCAACGCATCCCACAATTTCTTTGCAGACACAACATTTTGAAAAATATCAAAGAGAGGATCAGACATATTGTTTAGAATATGACCATGACATATGTAGTCATCGTTATTGATATGTCTGTATTTTACCCCATTTTAGGTGCATAATTCATCTACATTTCCATGTATTCTCATTGCATTCTCTGCATTTTAGAGTCTCTTTGGGTTCATAGTGCATACATATTGCATTTGGAGTATCTCAGGTGCCTATGGGCTAAATTGGGAGCAATTGGAGTGATTTTAGGACAAAAGACAGCAAGGATTGCACTAAGATGAAGTACTTGGGCAGCAGACCTTGTGAACTGAAGATAATGAACGCCTCCCAACTCCAACTCGCCACGCACTGGACGAGTGGTGACTCAGGAATAGCTCAAAAACACGCCTCTCCACCCCAACACGCCATGCACTAGATAAGTGGCCAAATTCATGAAGACCAAAGCTCAACTTGTCAACCCAACTCGCCACGCCAGAGGCGAGTTGAGGCCACCAACCTTGATTTTTATTGACTTTTTCTCCACGTTGACTCTGTTAAGGTTTTGTGTACTGGGCT